>PVIY010010600.1:0-68137 GCA_004026745.1 Myrmecophaga tridactyla | reverse complement strand
CCATGTTTCTTGATGATGATTGAACAATGATATAGCTTTCACAATGAGACTCTGTGAATGTGAAAACCTTGTGTCTGATGCTCCTTTCAGCTACTATATCAACAGAAGAGTAGAACATATGGAATAAAAATAAATAATAGGGGGAACAAATGTTAAAATAAATTTAGTTTGAAATGCTAGTGATCAATGAAAGCAAGGGATAAGGGATATGGTATGTATAATCTTTTTTTCTCTATTATCATTTTATTTCTTTTTCTGATGTCTTTTTATTTCTTTTTCTAAATCGATGCAAATGTTCTAAGAAATGATGAATATGCAACTATGTGATAATATTAAGAATTACTGATTGTATATGTAGAATGGAATGATATCTTAATGTTCTTTTGTTAAGTTTTAATTAATAAAAAAGTTTATAAAAAAAAAAGATGATGGAGCTGGAATTTGAATTCAGATCTATCTGATTCCAAACCTATGTTCAAATCCCTCATATAAATTCTGATGTGAGAAATTTATTTTAGAATGATTATATGAAAAATTTTGGTTTCTATTCAATTATGCTTATGCTTCCTCCTTACTGTTAGAATGATACAATTGATTATTTCCTTTCTTGTCTTCACTACATGAAATCTGAGAATCAAATTTGAAGCTCTACTACAGCAATTATGGTGACCCTTATGGTTGTAATATTTGAGGCTTTTTCTGTCCTTGGAGTGAATAGTCTGCTTCTATTTCTATTCTCTTTATTATTAGTTCAGTGTGACTATTTTTTGTTATAAGCCACCTAAAATTATTTTTGGCAAAAGAAAAAAAGCAGGGCACAAAACGTATACTGTGCATAACTAAAATAAAATGAATACGTTCTCTTGCTGGTTTGAAAATTATTCCTAAAATCTACTTTACGCCACTCATTTGCTTTTTTTTCTTTTTGGGTGCATGGTCTGGGAATCCAACCCAGGTCTCCCGCATGAAAGGCGAGCATTCTACCACTGAATCACCCATGCACCCTTCATTTGCTTTTCATACCAGTTTTTCATACAATGCAAAATTCTTTATCTCAATCTCCACTCTACCCTCAACTGGATGCCCGGTTTCCAGATTGATAGCAAGGATCCTCTCCAACTCTATTTTAGTTATTTAATAAACATTTGCATTCACTTACTATGTGCCATATGTTGAGTGTTTCACAAGATTCTCATTTAATCCTTATTGCAAACCTAGATAGTAGATTTCTGTTATTATCCCTTATTTTATAGAGGGGGCACCAACACACAGAAAGGTTATATAACTTGTTTAAGGTCACACAGATAGTAAGTTTTTGAGCCAGGATTTAAACTCAGGCTGCCTTTGCTGGAATCTACATTTTCAAATGAGGCTGACCCATATGTCTAACCACCAGTGAGGTCACATACAATGCCTGGTATATGATAATTGCTCAATAAGTATTTGTTGGATAAATAATTGAATGTATAAATGAATCCTGAGACTTGCCCAGAATCCTCCTTCCCTTGCACGCAGGTCTTATTCTGTTTTTACTGTTGCATAGAATTTGACTTAGCTTGGTCTCTGGCTTGCAGCCCAACTCTTATGCCTCTAGACTTGGCATGTTATGTTTGGCTTTTCTGGCTTAACTTATAGCCACTAAGGACTTTGGCTCCGACTCACCCCGGCACGAGCCCCTCAATAAATGCTAAGCCTGACACACTTGGCAGGAGTCCTGACTGAACTCACCCCAAGCACCCTCAAAAGGGGGATTGGAAAACAAATTCTAATCAGTGGTGTTTTCACTTTCACTACTCTGGGGTTATCACTGCCTTGTTCATGCTCATACAATTAGCCTGCGTTTGACAAAGAAAATCCAAATATGTAACTGACCCTCCTTAGGGAGGGAATTTATTGGAAGAAATGCTGTTTTTCAAGAGTAGGTTTTAGGTATAAAAACACAGTTGATGTCTGAAAGGCAACAGGGACACTTTATTTCATTAAAACTGGAATTATGAGTATCCAAGAGGACATAGTCCTTATACTTCTGATGGAGCTACATGATAAAGCTGTTGGTTTTCATCAACTTTTATTCCTAATTGATATTGGCTGTTCTTTTTTGTTGATATTTTAGTGACGCTTATGCCATTGCATTGATACTGTTTAAAATGATTTGAATTTAAAAAGTTTTAATTTTATCCAAAACTTTGTTAATAATCATTATGCTATTATGTTTTCCACTCCACTTCCCCCAACTTATCTAAGGAAACTCAACCTCCTGGCCTTTCTTCAATTTCCTTTTTCCTCTTTCCCATTTAGCATTGGCATGGGTGCAAAACTGAGAAGCAAATGACAGAGAGATCCCTAATATTAGCATGTAATTACAAGTGGCCCATATAGGGTGTCAAGCTTGGCATAGAGTCTGTATTCCTAGGTTTTTACAGCACATCCCAGAGCACACTAAGCCTAGCTTGACACAATAAGAAGAAGTTCATATGGTAATGCTGCTCCACAATCTTGAGAGAAACTTCCCCTCATGCTATGGTTACCCTGATAGAACCAAAGTTTTATGAAAGATCTCTCCAGAATCTGTGGGTTTCTAATTTGTAAGCAAGAGGGAGCAATGAGAACCAGGACCTATAGTGCTAGAAGAGCCCAAGAACTGAGAGGAAGCATCATTTGTCCTGTTCAGATCTGATGACAGGGTATGGGAACAATAGAGCATGTGAAAAAGAGTGACTTATGCAGCCTAACTCAAGTAAAGGGTATAAGGGAAGGGAGTGTATTGTAAAGATAAGGGACAACAGGGAGACAAAGAGTTCAAGGGAATCCAAGAAAAGTATGAAAGGGAAAGTCAGCTGACAAAGATCAGTGCTCCACTTCCATGGTGAAGAATCATTGTTGGAAAGTGACTGCCCAGCCAGGGACTTTATTTCCTAGCCCCCTTGAACCTAGGTAGGGCCATGAGACTACTTTTCACCAATGGAATGTGGGGGAACTGATATCTGTCACTTCTGGGACACAGTGGTTAAAATGGAGATGTGCCTTCCTCATTTTATCTGACCCCATTCACCTGCTGAATGGAAAGCACTCCAAGGACCTAGAATAAGGTAGAGCCAAAAAGGAGGCCGAGGCCCTGAATAACCACATGTGAAAGGGTGTTTTACTGGGAGTGCCTAGATTAGACTGTGAAGTAAGAAGATTTTATTATGTTAAGCCATTGAGAATGCAGGTTTATTGGTTACAGCAGCTAGCCATTCCTTAACCAATATATCCAAAGACCATAATATTATAAGGCCTTTTGATCAGCAGAACTGGATCAAAGATACCTCTGGGAACCTTGAGAGCAGGAATTCTTGGACTTATTCTCTATGCTCTATCATTAACCTGATACATTTAAAATCTGCAATCTGTTCTTTCTTTGTGCATCTTCCCACTTCTCTCACTTTTACTAGGCTTTACTCCTCCTTTCCACTTGTTTTTCTTACCATACAGCTTAAGTCTACTCATGGTTTCTGCTTCCTTGTGACTTCAACTTGCTCATAGACCCTAATAACCCCTTAAGCCTTAGACCTTTCATACTTTAGATTCCCTCTGCTATCTTGTTTTCTTTATATTTCCCATCTCGAGAACTTGACAAGTCTAGGTTGTTCTTGTTGGATAAAGCTATCTGTGTCAGGCCATCTAAGACTAATGACTGTTCTAATGACAGACTGCTTTGGGGCCAGGTATCCACCTTTTATTTAATAAGATATAGTGTCTGGGTGGGAAAGGAGGTGAAGGTGGGATCATGTGGCAAAAAAGCAGGGCTGCCTAGGGCTGGCTCATTAGCAAAGGCTATAAAATAGGGTAGTTTATTGAGAGGACAGGACTGTGGGAATGGCAAGCTCTGTGGTTGTTCAGCATAGAAGGTCTGGCAGGAGTAGAAGCATTTTCATAGCCCTTGAAACTATAGACATCACCCTCATAGCCCCTGGGCCTAGTAGGGCTCCAGTAGACTCAGCCCTACCTACTGGTAGGGCTTGGTATTAGTTTTGCTACCCTAAATTCAGACAGCATATGCCCAAGTCCTACCCACTGCCATCTTTCCCTATCCATAAATCTATGTAACCACTTCAGTTCCATATTTACACTTCAGTCCTATTTGGTGGAGAGGCCTGCCCTGACCCGCAGCTCACTTGGCTAGAGTCATGACTCCTAGCTGTGCCCTTATTAGTCCCCCTCCCTAGAGAGTGGATCATGCTCCAGGGTCTCCAGCCACAGACTGGGATCCTGCTTCAGCTATGCTGGACCACCTTGCATCAATTTACTGTCTCTTATCTCACTTTCAGGATCACCACTGCATGGGATTCTTACTTTTGTACTCCACTGGGCCTCCTTAGGTAGCAACACTGGCCAGATGATCCCAAGCCCACCTTCACTCTCCTTACATGATAACTTTATGTTGCACTCCACCAGAGCACAGACAGAAAAGTACTGCCCTTTGCTCCAAGGAAATGTGCTAAACAACTCAGTCTTGGGCAAGGAAGCAAACCAGTGGAAGAATAAATGGTTAATGAGAGATAAAACAATGACAGTCTTGAGGAGAATGACCACTATTTTAGTTCAAGTTAAATAAACTGGGTATCATGAAGTCATGAAAACATCTATAACTTAACTTGGAGAAGGAAAGACAGAAAATAGTATTTGTTAAGCACTTATCCTAACTCAGGCAATGTGCCAATTACTTTACCCATATGTTTTATTTAATCCCCACAACAACCCACTAAGTATCATCATTACTCCTTTCAAAGATAAGGAAATTGGAGTGCAGAAAGTGTGGCTTGCTTATGTTATATGTCCTGGAAGTGGGAGAGCAGGAATTTGAATCCTGTTCTGTCTGATTTAAAAACTCAAGATCTTTTCTCAGCATTGTATTAGGCAATTTGCTCACAGAACATGCCTGGCTGTGGTAAAAAAATATTTTGGCATTACTGCCTCTATCACCAGGGTGCCCTTCCAGTGTGGCCAGGGTGAGGGTATTGCCTTCAGAGGATTGTAAGGCAAAAAAGCACTTACTCATAGAAGCTGGATATTTTGGGGTAGTATCTTTTCCCCTTTCCTGAGAGTCTTCTCTGTGTGGTGGCAAAAGAAAGGTCCAAAGCAAGCCATAGGGGACATCTACTTAGGAAGCAGTTTGGAGATGATCCCAAGAGCAGTGGAGTAGCAATGTCACTGTGGTTCTTTAATCTTTTAATCATATCTGCTGTAATTGTCCAGCTGCCTAACACCTCTATTTTCAGAGCTTTATTCTTTATTGACCACTTACTATTCATTATAAGAAATTGGTTACATGGCCAACTGAAAACCTGAGAAGCCAATCAGAGTCTCGTGAGGAATCTTGGTGATTATCAACATCAGGAAGCCCCAACTCACCCTATATCAGGAGGGAGAATGACAGGAGATGGTATGACAAAGAAATAGGGCTACTTGGCAGGAGCTAGACCTGTATTGTCCAATATGGTGACCACTAGCCACATGTGCCTATAGAGCACTTGATGTGTGGCTAGACCTCACTGAGATTCACTGTAAATTGTAAAATGCATACCAGATTTAGATTTAGTACGAAATAAAAGAATATAAAATACTTCATTAATATTTTTATATTGATGACATATGGAAATGATAATATTGTAGATATATTGAATTAATCAAAATATATTCTCAAAATGAATTTTAATTGTTTCTTGTACATTTTTAAATGAGACTGCTAGAAAATTTTAAAATTACACATGTCACTTGCATTATTTAGACAGTACTGGGCCAGGATAATGGTGGTAGCTAGGACAATGGAGAGAGATAGTTTCCAGTACCACAGAGAAGCCGTAGTTGGTGACAGTAACTTGTCTAAAAGACATCTACTCAAGGTAAATGGTGGGAGTTGGGATGGGAGAATATCCTGGCTTCTCCCTTTCTCCTTTCCAATCTCCTGTCAGTGCCTCTTTTTGGCCAAAACCATCTGGAAGCCTGCTGACACAGGCACCTGGGGAATGTAGCCTTCAGGGACTCCTGTAGTATAATACAAACGCAAAACAGAGCAAGAGAAGGGCAAGAAATAGCTCTAATACCAAATAAGCGAATGAATGGCACATTCAGGTGGTATTATACCCCCCCCGCCATTTTACAAATGATGAAACAGAAACACAATGCAGTTAAATGACTGCCAAAAGTTACACAGCAAATCAGTAACAAAGCCAAGATATGCCCAAGTTGCCTGTCTCAGGAGCCATGCACATAATCATTTTGTTTTTACTGCCTCCTTGTCCTTACATCCTCAGCTTTTGACCTCTTGCCTCAGCTATTCATTGTGGCCCAGCACTTGTCTATGGCTCCAAAGATGGATGTTGTTCTGGTGGTCCTGTTCTGCGGCTCTCTGCCACCGTTAGGATGGATCTAGCTGCTCCAGGCAACAATCCAATCCAATGCAGCCCAGTCTCTACATCATACCTGGCCATGGCCCATGTGTTTTTTCTCAGTCCTGGCACTATGGCACCAAACAAAGCTCAAGTTTTCCCTTTAGAACTGTAAACCTCATCTCCTCCTGTTGCCCACCAATCAAATTTACTGTTAAGGAATTTCTGCAATAACAGGTTGAAATGGAAGTGCTCTACTATTCTACATACAAAGGGCTAGCTTCTGTTTTTTTCAAAAAATAAATGTTACCATTGTGGTACAATGACTGACAAACTATTCCATTATAACTAGGAACATTAGCACAATTCAAGATTTTTTAACTTTTTATTTTGAAATATTTTCAAACTTACAAAACAGTTACAAAAATAATACAAACCCCATACCCCCAGCCCCCCCAGATCCACCAATTTTAACATTTTGCAACATTTGCCATATCATTTTATGTATCCATCAATGTATCCATCTATTTATCATTCCATTTTTTGAACACTTGAGTGTAGGTTGTATACAATATGCTTCTTGAACACTTAATACTGACAGGCACATTCCTGAAGAACAAGGATATTCACTTATGTAATCACCTTAATGCAGTTGCCAAAGACAAGAAATTTAATATTGACATAAAGCTTACAGTCTAGATTCCAAATTTTTTCATATGTCCCAATAAGGTCCTTTTGAAGTTCTTCTCCCTTGCTAGATGTCATCCAAGATCATGTATAGCATTTAATTATCATTGTCTCTTTAGTTGCTCTTACTTTTTTTCTTTTAAATGTGGGAATATACATATAACACAGACTTTCCCATCTCAACTACTCACTAGCATACCATTCAATGGGATTAGTCACATTGGCAATATTGTGGTACCATCACCACCTAACATTACTAAAATGTTTCCATCTCCTCAAGCAGAAACCCTATACCCATTAAGCATTAACTCCCCTTTCCCACTCCCCCACCCCCGGCAACCTCTGTTCTAATTTCTGTGTCCATGAGCTTGCACCTTCTCTGATATTTAGGATGTTTAATTTATGCCCCGTGGTAACTACATAAAATATCAAAGAATGTGCAAGCTCATAGAGACAGACATTGGACAGTTTGATTATAATAAGCCATGGTGTGGAGTTTGTTGAGCATCCTTAATGTGTAGATTCACATCTTTAATTAAGCTTGGAAAAGTTTCAGCCATTATGTCTTTGAATATTCTCTATTCTTCATTCACTTTTTCCTCTTCTTCTGGGGCTCCCACAGTGGGATTGGTATGCTTGATATTGTCCTACAGGTTCCACAGGCTCTGTTCACTTTTCATCGTTCCTTTTCTATCTTCTTCTCAGACTAAATTATTTCAACCTACTTATATTGAAGTTCATGAATTCTTTCTTCTCTCAGCTCCACTCTTCTGTTCAATCCTTCTAGGGAATTTTTAATTTATGTTACTGTCATTTTCAGCTTTGCTTGGTTCCTTTTCATAATTTCTATCTGTTTGTTGATTATATATCTATGTTTTCCTTTTAGTTTTAGTTCTTAGTCCATGTTTTCCTTTAGCTCTTTGAGCATATTTAGGATCATTTCTTAATGGTCTGTATGTCCTTGGTTTGGTCTTCATTATTGGTAGTTTTTAATGTTTCAATCATCTCCTTTGCCTGAGTCATGGCTTCCTGTTTCTTTTTATGTTTTGTGACCTTTTGTTGACACTTGAACATTTTAATATTGTAATATATTATCACTGGAATTTAGACTCTGAGGTGTCTGCTCCTTAAGCTTGTATCCAGTTAGTATTATGGCAGAGCTGTCCTTAATTGCCAAAAGGTAATAAAAAAATGAAGAACGAAAAAAAAACAACACTGTTCCAAATCCTTGAAGAAGGGCCTGTGCCAGTGTTTTTCTTCAGAGCTTATCCATGCAATCAGTTTCAAGAATAGCACCAGATCAAAGCATAGGTACCTCCTTGGTTCTTTTTCTGCATGTGTCTTGTCTTGGGCATGGAGTGTGGCCCTTATATTCCCTGCAAATGGGAATTACAAATTCCAAAACACATGGTTCTGAACGTCCTCTCTTCCCTAGGAAACAGTTTCTTCACAGTTCCAAGCATTGCCCTGTATGTCCTACTGCCAGCAACTCCTTGTCCCAAGCAGCAGAACTTGACTACTCTCCCACAGAATTCTGTAGGAGAGATCTGTGAACCACTTTCTACATACAGGGCAAGTTCTGGTACAATGAGTCCCTCAGGCCACTACCAGATAGATTAGGCCACTCATACATTCTCCCAGTGTGCACATGAGGGTACTCTGCCTAATCCAGAACTGGGACCAGGAATCTGCAATGGGAGCAGGGGCTGGCTCCATGCTGAGCCAGTGAAAAGTAGAGGAGGGGCCAGCCAGGACCCCAGGATATTTTACCACTTTTGTACCTTTTTTCTTGATTCGGAGCCATTTGCCCTGTACTTCAGTCCTTTGAACGTTCTCTGGAGCTTTGAAAAAGATGTTTCTGTCTGTTCTTGCTGGTTGTTCAAAGCTTCTGTGGCAGGACAGAGCCCTGAAACATCTCCCCTCAATTTTAAATATCCTTCAATAGACAGACTCAAAACAAGTCAAAGTCACAATCCCTTTTCAGTAGTCCTGTTTTAACCAAACAAGCCTTTAGGGTTGGAAGAAGTTTGCCCTTTAATAAAGGGCAGCTCTTAATTATGCTACTTTCGGGACTGCTGAGGCATGGTCTGCATTCAAGAGTGCTTGGAAGACTGGCAGTGGGCTCTTTGTCATCTAATCACCTGGTAAGAACATCATCTTTGCTTAGTTTCTCCAGAGCCCATGAATGCTCCATGTTTGGAGTAAGTATTGCAGAACAGAAAGTGGATTGTTAATTATTTCATGGGCCTTCTCTTCCATGGGACAATAGATGTGACTAGACGTTTATTGAGTGATGGGGAGAAAGTGGAGGCGGATGCTGTAGTTCAGGATGGCCTCTGGGTCACAAGGTCAGATTTCTAAAAGTTATTGTACAGGCTGTTGTTGGTAGCTCTGCTTATTAGAGAGCATTAGATCCTTTGTGCTGTTTGTAAAAGAGAAAAGTCCCAGCCAGACTCTGGCTTAACTAAAACTTTTATTGCTGCCAGTCACATGGCCACTCCAGTCTGAACCCTCTGTGGGTGTTCTTGAAAGGCCAACTACCTTTCTTCATTCATAGCTCTGTCTAACTAGGCCCAAAATACTTCAGAGAGTAAAGAATTCCTTGCTATGTCTATACAGGTGTTTTTCATGACATGACATGGGTAGAGAGTTCTGAAAATTGGGTTGTGAGAATTGTTAGCCCTCATTACCCTTTGTTGTAATTATTTCCATAACAATTGCCTTCCTCACTAGATATAAAATCTGTGAGAGCAGGAACCACATCTATTCTGTTCTACTGCTCTACTCCCAGGGCCAAGTATAGATGTTGGCACATAGTATACACTGAATATTTGTTGAATAAAAGCTAACATTAATATAGTGCTTAATATGTGCCCTGCCTAATGTCCTTCATTAAAACTATTCAGAACTATAGACAAGGCATAGTTATTAACCTCAGAATTGAGGAAACTGAGGCCTATAGACATTAAATAACATCTTCAAGATCTCACAGCTAGTAAATGGTAGAGCTGGGACTTTTAGCCAGTCAGTCAGGTTGGTGAAAGTGCCCTGTCCATGTTCTTTACCACTATGCTCTATTTCAAGGATGATGAAGACACCATGATTGGAACTAGAGTGGCTTTCTTCAGGTTGAGAGTAATAAGAAGACAGAAAGATCATTCCAAGATTTGTGAAATCAAATTTATTTCAAGCAAAATATATAAGTGCTTCCATTCCCTCAAGGCACTAAGTGAAAAGAGGAGGATACTGGGCAGGCCACGGTGGCTCAGCAGGCAAGAACACTTGCCTGCCATGCCAGAGGACCCGGGTTCGATTCCCGGTGCCTGCCCATGTATAAAATAAATAAATAATACATTAAAAAAAAAGAGGAGGATACTAAACACAAAAAGCAGGCAAAAGCTTGGAATGAGTACTGTGGGAAACTGGGGAGGAACTCTTGGAGATCATCACACAAAAAGGAACAGAAGCAGGGCCCAAAGACACAATATGGTGGAAGTGGGGGTGGAATGCAGGAGAAAGATTTGATACAAGTAGTAGCAGCCTCTGCAATTGCTTTAAGAAGGGATGGTCATCTTTGGGCAGCTAGGTAGGCACATAGAGCATCGTAGCAACGTCAATGGTGACATCTATGTAATTAGCTTCCCTGGCTCCCTGGTTCTGTTTGGAAGGAGGAAGAAAGTCAATCACCCAAGTTTGCCTCTTAACCCATTTATGACAGCAAACAAGCAAAGGACTTTTGTGAAACCTCAGGGCCAGTCCTGTCTCCCCAGTTACCTTAATACCTAAAGCACTCATGTCCCTATTACCAAATTTACAGAATTCCATTCTGCTTCTGAGCAAAAAAAGAAGGCAAATGAAGAAGCAACCAAAGAGAATATACTGGCATTCTAAGGAGACAGAGAGAATTAATAAAATCGCCCATATTACTTACTCAGGTGATACTACATATTATACTAACAGTATTCATTTAGTTCCTGAGTATCCCATAGGGTATGCACTCAAAACTGTTTTAAAATATTCATTTACTTTAAACCCAGTAATTCATATTTCCATTTTGATGTACCATACATTCAAGAATGCATTTAAATATTCTATTAAAACAGATTCATTGTCAAATAACAGAGAATCCACCAAAGTAATAGCTAACATTTCAGCACTAAACCTTCATCACAGTTACATCAAACCCTTGATACCCCCTTCATTTCTTTCCAATTCTGGCACTTGTATCCATAGCAACGTACACTGAAATCTTTCAAGCAGAACAGAACTGACAATCACACTAACAGCACAAATACCTGAGCTGAGAAAAGAGAGGGACAGCCCAAGTAGGTAGCTGTTGAAATTAAAAGCTAATGACAAGAAAACAGCTGGAAACAAGCGCCAGCTCATAGTGTTTCCTTCTCCAGAATATGAATGGTATGAAGAGTCCAATTTGATTTATGTTTTATTAGCGATGCTGCCATCAGTGAATACCTCATTAGGCATCATCTCACCAAATAAATGGAGTGGAAACTTAAGACAAATAAGTTGTTTCGAGGAAAATTCAAGGGCTGAATCTGTTTGCCTAGATTTTGAGCCATATTTTCTGCTCGTCCATGAAGTCAGAAGCAGAAAAGTGAACCCCACCAACTGAATCCTTTTGAAATGTAAACACGTGTCTGTAAACTGCAAAGAATTGTCTGCTATTGAGAAAAGACTCCCATTAGCCAATTAGAGTAATTACATGGATTAAGATTTCTTGTTTTTGGTGTTTTTTTTTTTTAATCCCTTATTCTTTCTTGCCCTGGAAAGGAAGGGATAAACAGCTGATATACAAGAGAATTAAATGGGGGCAAACTAGGGCATTCTCATTTTCAGATCCCAAAATGTAATTGAAATTTCATACTTACCTCATCATAACAACATGGGATGATTTCTGTGCAAGAGAAGGCATAAAAGGTCACATTTCCCCAAGACTTCAATTACAGAAGCTTCTGTCTCCCCTAAAACAGCATTTGGTCTCAGAAAATTGCCTTTAATGGTGCAGGTGTTTGTCGAGAATATCTATCATATTTAGTCACAAGTAATCCATATTAACTCACCAGTTTCATTAGCAGCAGCCTTTGCTTCCAGATGACAATGAAAAGTAAATGTAATTTCAAACAGATGTGCTGCTTTTCTGTGAATCAGGAAGAAGAAAAGTAGCTGACACTGGCTTAAGGAGCTAGAGATGCCACTCCAAGCCTTTAGTGTAAACAGTGTGGATCTCTAAGGCATATTCTGAACTGAATCCACATGCATGGCCCCGTTTGTCATCATATGGAATTTCCTTATGCCTGAGCAGCCACTATTGAGCATCACTGGTGTCTACCAAGAAGGCTTTTTCTACACCCAGTGCAAATGATGGATATTACTAACTATTAAGTGACCAGGGATGCCTCTGAAAACAACGTAGTCAGACTCAAGTTACACTATTTCACATGGTATTGTTTCCATAGCCCTTCAAAAAATCACAAATAATGCCTTTCTGAACATCTTTGTATCTCAAAGTACACGTGCACATAATAACATATCCAGAGGTCAGGTCTCTTGGGAAACTTGCTTCCATGATATAGCCAAGAACAAATAAAGTCAGCAAATAAAGACTTGTATGCTTACTATTATCTCAAGCATAATTTTAACAATGTTCAATTCAGTTTAACAAATATCCAGGTTGGACTCTTGAACCCATGTTTGTAAGAGCAGGGGAAGGGTCTGGGCCTAGTTTCCCACAGATACCTGTCTCTGTTTCCAGAGCAAGGGAAGACTTGTTTGTAAGCTTTGACCTGCAAGGCTTTGTATGCTTATTTAAAGGTCTACCATCCCATTGAAGTCAGTCCCTTAGTGAGGCAGAAATCAGTTGTTCGCAGTCACCTCCTCTGAAAATCCCCTAAAAGAACCTTTCCTTTAAAGAATTTCTATGCCCTGTATGGGCCTATATTTAGAAGTTGAAAAGCCTCTGTATATGGCATGCATTGGGTCTAGCACTTGTACGTTAGGAATGATGACTCAATTAGTAAAAGATATGAGAAGTCATTTGGTACACTTACTGCATTTCACAGATGATGAAAAGAAAGCTCAGACATAAACAAAGAGGTCACATATTGTATGATTCCATTTATATGAACTATTCATTATAAATAAATCCAGAGATAGAAAGTAGAGGAGTGGCTGCCAGAGGCTGAGAGCAAGGGGGAAAAGAGGAGTAACTGCTTAATGGGTATGGGGGTGTCCTTTAGGGATGATGAAAATGTTTCAGATCTAGATAAAGGTGCTGGTTGTACAACATTGTGAATGTACTAAATGACACTGAATGGCTCTCTTTAAAATGGTTAATTTTATAATAGGTGAATTTCACCTCAAAGAGGGAGGGAGGGACGGAGGAGGGAGAGGGTAAGGAAGGAAAGGAGGGAGAAAGGGAGAGAGAGACAGAGAAAGAGAGAGAGCACCTAGAGAAATTAAGGAATGTTCATTCCTTACACACTAATCTGACCATGTTACTTCACAGTTAAAATCCATTTTTGGCTCCTGTGGACTCCAGGATACAGACCAAATTTCTTGACATGAATAGTAAGACCTGAATGGCTGAGCCTTGCCAATATTTCTAGCCTTTCCAACTGCCAACCTCCCTACATCTACATCCCTGTACAACCACACTGAATATCTGGAGCAGTGGCTAACAATCTTGCCTGCTCATTGGAATCACCTGGTTCACTTTGAAACATCCCAATGCCCAGGCAGTACCTCAGACCCAGAGATTCAGATTTGATTGATCTCATTTGGGACCCAGATTTTATTATTTTCTAAAAACTCCCCCAGATCACATGACATGTGCTAAAGGTGAGAACCAAAGAGCTAGGTGATCTCAGAAGTCCTTTAGAGTATCAAGATTCCTTTCCATGGTGATGGTGGTGGGGTTGTTAGGGAGGCTAAATTTGAGTAGAACTTTAAAAGATGGCTATAATTTCAATAGGGAAATACGAGGAATTAGAGGCATAGAGAGTCAGATCTGGCAGTCCAGCTGAGCAGTTAGGTAGTGGCCTGGGGATGTACCTTCTCCTTCACTCTCTCGAAATGTGATGGTTTGAGTGGGGTGATAAGCATAAGGTTCAGAGCTTATATTTTTACCCATTTCTGTTTACATTTTTCCAACAAATATTATAACTTCCCGATATGCATAGGCACAGATACTGTGAGGGGTGATTAGATGAACAGATATTCCCTTAAATATGGAAAATAAGTTCTATGCATCTTCATTCTTGAAAGCCAAGAAGGGAGTCAACTGCAAGGATTCAAAACCTAGTAAATAAACCTTCATGTACATAGGATGCAAGCATCTTTATATTAATTAGAGGGGAGGCTTGGGGAACTTAGTAATATACATGTTTTCAATAGGGAGATATAAGTTTGCATAATGCATGATATTTAGTGGTAAATTTCTATGATTTTCCTTGGCAAATTAGTTGGAATCTAAATGGGATATGCAGCTTTTAGTATCATTACTGTTTAACCTGGGGATATGTTTCAGTCCCAAAGTAGAAGGAAATAAAAAGACCAAAATGTTTGCACCATACATTCATGGTGATGGGATTATGATATAGAGGCCAAAAAAGGATTCTACAGGTGTGTTTTATTTTTAAGAAACTCAGTTAACAGCATTTGGATGATTACCTAATAAAGACTTCAATATTTGGTGAGACTAATTGTGAAATTTCAAAATAACCACTTGAAAGTAAAATATCCAACCAATCTATTCATTTGTGCAATAAACAGTTATAGCACATTGTATCAGGCATTGGTGATACAACAGTAAGTTGGTTAGACAACATCCTTACTTTCAGAGTGCTTAAAAGTCTATTGGAAAAGACAACCAAATGGCCAATTACAGCAGAATATGATAAATGCTATGTTTGGGAAAAGGACAAGGCATGGTTGGAGCCTAGAAGAACCAATCAAACTGAGTTATGGAAGAGGAAGTCTTCCTGAAGTGATATTTAAGTTGAGACCTAAAAGATAAGCAGATGTCATTCATGGTATGTACGTGTGTGTGTGTGTGTGTGTGTGTGTGTAAAGGCTCCAAGTAGTTTAGAAAGCATAAGTCATTAGAAACCAAAGCTTCAGTTCTGTTAGGGTATGGCATGTAAGTGGGGGCAGTAGCAACAGAGGAAGTGGGAATAGTAGGTGATGCCAAGTCATGAAGCTGTTATAAGAATTTAATCACAACAACCTGGAGATTGGCTGGAAGCAAGTTTGTGAGCAAAAATATACCTGAATTTTGTCAGACTGGATCTATACACAGGACACAGCTTCGGAATAACTGGTTTGAAGCTGGTATCCTGTGTGATCTCCTCTAGTAAAACTATTCAGTTGCTTTATTTCATTGTGTAAACCTGTCTAATAAACACTGTGCATAAGTGACCTGCATTAGCTAAATTATGAAAATTGAATAGGCTATTTCCTTTGGAGGCCCTCATACCTTACCCAACTCTTGTTTCTTGTTTGATCTAGGAAAGGCCAAATAAGAGTCAGCTCATCCTGACCCTAGCAGATAGAAAGAGGCAGGTAGAGTGCCCTCAAACAGATTCCCAATGTACAAGACCCTTTGCCTCAGATCTTATGGGAATTGAAATGACATGAAGGAATGCTGGCAATAGAGAGATAAAGTGATTGGGATGTGATAGTCAGTGGCTAGTAGAACAAAATGTCTAATTTGACCCATGGCTGACATAGTGCCTGCTTCTTTGCAGAGAAATACCTCAGAGATAGAGTAAGATTTCATGATGTATGTAAAGTGCTTTGAGTTGCTTATACTCAAGATGTAATAAAAATGTAAGTAGATTTGTAACAAGCACTAAAATGCTTCTGAGTATACCACAGGGTTAACAAGTTCACAGAAATTTTGAACAGTAATGGAAAATGCTTGATCTTTCCTCTTTTTTTTTCATTTTCAGCATCTTTGTAAGAAAAAAAGAAGCATAACTGAATAAACCCTAGAATTAAGATCTCTTTTGAGTGACAATCTCTTTAGTTCTACACAGTTAAGAGAACCCCTATGGGGTTAATAGAAGACTTTGCCTCCTCAGCAGTTACATATTCCATTTAAAACTCTGGGTAACAAATCATTACCAGACCTTCTGGGACATCATTTTTACCGCCTTTGGAGCTTCTTTTTGGAAGCAGAATATTATCCTAATACTGCACAGGAAGCAGGGTGCTCCTAGACCCTGCAGGACATCCAGGGTGGCTGTCATGCTCAGGGGCTCACAATGTCACTCCACGCAATGAGCCATCCATAGACTGTGAGTGCTGAAAGGGACATCCGAAATTATCTAACATAACTGCCATTATTGTACGGGTGGAAACAGACTCTAGCGGTTTACTCAAGACCATAGGGTTAGTCCCAAAGTGGGACTAGAACCCAGGTTTTATTTTCATTTATATGTTTTCTTAAGCAGGAATGGGGAATGGTAAAAGTGAGAGCTGACTTATACTGAGCACTAAGTATGCCTTGAGAGCAATGCTAAATTCTCTACATACATCAACTCTTTTAAGTGTCACAATATCCTTAGGATTTATGGACAATCATTATCTCCATCTTACAATTTCAGAAACTGATAGACAAAGTAGCTTTTTCAAGGCTACAACACAACTAGCAAGAATCTAACTTGGTTTTGTTTGATTCAAAAGATCTTTGCCATCCTGTTTCTAGAATGAGGTGAAGAAAAATAAAATACCCAGCCATGAGATTGCTCTTAAATATCCTGTTGGGCTGTACTTTAAACTTATTACTAACAGAGAGCACCTGGCTGAACCTGGAGTCTCATTAGGATCTAATTCTATTTTTAGAATTTATAAAACATTATAACCCAGCAATGTATAGTGATCAATGGGATCCAACAATTAACATGGTGGTATCTGAAACCACCTATCAGGCAGAGCAGAGGAAACGAGAGTGACTTGCATTTTGCTTTGTCCCAAACTTATTGATGGTTTCAAGTACTCAACATCAAGTGAGGCAGATGCTGTTATACAAAAGGGCAGGCAAGTTGCTCCCCACCCCACTCTCTCCCATGTTCATCTCTAGCTCCAAAAGTCCCCTCTTAAAATGGAACCCTAACTGTGATATTTCCCTGTTTTGTAGGCTAAGGTAAGGTATGAGGAAGAGGATGAGATGAAAGTTTTCCAGTAGCATGGAGCACTCAGTGTGCTGCCTGGCACATGCTTCTCACGGAGCCCATTTGAGAGAAGGGAGAAATCCCTATTATTTATGAGCACATAATATCCCAGCATAGAAAGTCTCAGTCAAAAACATTTTCACCAATAGGGTAAAAGCCACATGCTTAATCTTAAGGAGATGAATCTATGATTTAGAAAAAAGGAATTCAAATAAATGGCAGTTTTCTCATTAGAAGATTTTTCAACTATATTCAGATGAAGAAAAAGAAAGAAAATTAACCAGGATCATAGGGCTCCCTCCATCTTGGGGGTTAATGTTCTATTGACAAGTTATAATGAGGGCTTCTCTGTCCCAGAGTGAGGAATAGGCTCATTAAAACTCACAAGGAACAGGAGAGCAAGCTTTCAACTCCTTTGTTTTTTAAACTTCACTTGTTTTTAGAAATACTAAATGAATTGCCTGACAAAACGATGTTATTGATTTCAAAGTGTGTCTGCATTCTTGTGCTTGCATTTGCATTTGAATCTGAGCTACTTAGAGTGTCAGTTGTTGGACAGAGGAATGGAAATTAGAGTTCTGTGGTGGGCTAGAAAAGACTGATATGTTGACTCTTCTACTTAGTCACTGTGGAAATAAACCTTATACTAACCTTGGCTTCTTCTTGATCAAAACATATCAATTAACATGGTTTGAACATTGTTTTCTTCTAGGTTAGGAGAAAGGAGGATCCCAAATTTCAAACCATTAAATCAGATGTCTATTCCACAATATACCCCTGTTAGAACGCCAGACAGTATCTCCAAAAGGGCCTGTTAATGTATACTCTCAACGACCCAAGCTGGAGCATGCATTATGGTGAAACAGTAAATAATCCAAAAATCACTTAGATTTGGTTCTGAAACTGCATTATGTGATTTGTGTGTGTGTGTATGGCAGATGTGCTCTCCTAATTACTTTTTCTTATGCTAATATTAGCTTGAATTTCTATGCCTCAAGCACATAATTGGTGGGCAGAAAAAGGGAGGAGTCAATGGCGACTCTGAAGTTCAGAGTCATTGTTAAGAAGAGAAATGGCTTAAGGGAAGGACAATGTTTCAGATATGTTGATTTTGAGTTGCTACAGGAGAAACAGCCCAGTGAAAATGTCCAGCATGGATGGCTGAAGCTCTAAATCTCACACAGAGGGCTTAGAACTGAATCTTAGAGAATGGTCACAGTTGAGGATAGTGGGGGTAGGGAGAAGAGAGCAGAGGAACCACAGAAGGTGCTGTCATTTAGATAAAAGGAGAATCAGACCTCTTTTAAGTCCCAGATTTATAAGTAAGGAAGAAGTTTGAAGAAGAAGATGGCAGCCAGTGTCATGAGAAACTGGTGAGAGGTAGAGGGGGTAAGGACTGCTATAAGACCAGTAAAATGGACTTTGCAAGGTCAGTATAACTCTAGAGCACAAGTGTCTTAAAGTGGTGTAGAATCAGGTTGTAAGGGAGCATGGGGGGAGGTGAAGAAACAGAGGGAGCATAGACCAGATGTCCCCCCCAAAGGAGTTCAAGTGGAATGAGAAAAATAAATCTGTAATTAATCTGGGGAATGAAATCAAGTGAAAAATTGATTGCTTGTTTGTCTATTACAAGAGAGAAAAGACCCATGCTCATAATTTTAGAGAAGAGACTGAAGATGCCTGACAAGGGAGTCACTGAGATAGGACAATTTTGAAAGTGGTAAAAGACAGTGACATTAGAAGCACCAGGGGTATAAGGAGCCTCCGAGAGAAGAAGCACATCCTCCTCTGAGACTAGTCAGAAAACAAGGAGAAGCCAGATATGTGGAAAGACATGTTGAGGCAGAAGAGGAATCTCATATATCATAAAGTGAGGGTGAAGCGTGGGGTTGCAAATGCGAAGAGACTGAGGATGCTTGGAATGATTAGTGGCAGGAATGTCCTGGGGAATCCAAAATAGCAAAATTGTTGAGCAGCAATGGAGTGCTAATGGAGTAAAGTAATCATATTTGTAATGGACCTAGTCTGCCTAAGTCAAATAACATTTTTAGGCCAAAAGTAGAATCAAGTTCAAGACCAGGCAGAAATGTTTCCAGAAGGCAGGTTAATTGGTATGATCCAGTGAATGAGGAGGTGCATGGAATAATCTCGAAGTGCCTTTCTCTTTAGGATCCACCAGATGCTGCTGCTGCTTTGGGCTGCAGGATGCTGGCCTCAAAAAAAAAAAAAAAAAACAACTCCATTCACCTTTGAATGCATGTAAAAACTGAGGACTGCCAGATTAGGTTTGTTTTGAAAGTAAATATGGAATTTTAACTAAAAAACAGGCTCCAAAAGATGTGAAGAGGCAATCCATGTACGGGAAAAGAAGAAAGAAAGGAGTTTTGTGGACTTGGTATAATTTATTTAATCACTTTGAGGGGTAGATTTTTCCATAATCCCCCTGTCAATGAAAAGCCAATCTTTAAATTCCTATAGAAGATCACATGGGTTATGAGAATTTGTTCTCAACTGCCCCTGCTATCCAATGACTAAAAAAAGTGGTATAACTTAGGGGTAATGACTCTGGAAGCAAAGTGTTATGGATTGAAATTCAAGTTGTTGAGATCTTAGACCAACTACCTTTCCTTCTCCAAAATACAAGGACAATAAATGATTATGACTCATAGGCCTGTTGTGAGGAGTAAACACATGAACCCTTATTCATTACAAATGTAAAATATTCAAATAGCAGTGGCAGAAAATTACCATTGCTATTATTAATGGCTTTTGTCTTGCATTTTCATAGCAAATGGCTTATGCAACTATGAACATACTCAAATCATTATTTTATTTTTATTTGTGTATTTTCCTTATGTCCCTCATTAAACTGTAAGCTCCTGGGAGACAAAGACCATATGTTACACTTCTTTGATTATCAATAGCTGTGTAACAAACAACCTCACAACTTCATGGCATAAAGCAATAGTTATTTCCTTATGCTCACGGATTCTCTGGGTCAAGAATTTGGAAGGGACATGTTGAGGCCAGCACTTGTCTAATTCATGATAGTTGGAGGCTCAGTGTATGGGACAACGTGAAGGGCTGGGGGTTATAACAGCTAGAGTTAGAGAATCCACTTCCAAGATGGCTTCTTCACTCAAATGCCTGGGCTAGGAAGGCTGAAGAATGGGCTCAGCTGGGACTATCCATAAACAAAGCTTACCTGTGCCCTTTTTAAAATGCCAGTCTCAGGGTAGTTTGTCTTCTTACATGCGAACTCAGAACTTCAAGAGCAAGTGATCCAGAGAACAAGATGGAACATCAATGCCTTAATATTTCTCATAGTAGTCCCCTCCTCTTCATTCCCTCTGCCACTTCTCTGGTTCAGGGCTTTGAGTTTTCTCACCTGGACCACTGCAATCATTCCCTAAATGGTCTCTCTCTGCCTCCATGTCTGCCCCCTTTTATCCATTTTTCACAAAGAAATCCTAGTGAACTTGTAAAAAACATAAATCAGATCTTGCCAGTCCCCTCCTTAAAACCCATACTACCTTCATATTGGCCTTGGAACAAAGTCCAAACTTTACCACTGCTGTCCACTTCTCCAACTTTCTGTCTTGTCACCCTTCCTCTCATTCTCTCCACCCTGGTCACTCTGACATTCTTTATTATTATTAATATTTCTTTTTAAACTTTTATTATTATTTCTTTTTTAATTTTATTTGTTTTCCCTGAACTTCTTTTGATTTTCTTCACCCAGTATTCACCATCCCAGCAAATGGAACTAAGGTGTCATGGAGGTTCCATCCATTTATCTCCATCTCCACCATCTCAGACCAGACTCTTATCACCTCTCATTTTGACCATAGTAATAGCCTCCTAGTGCTATAGGACAAAGACTATGGATTCTTTTGCTGATGTACTCAAGAACTAATTCTTGAAACATTGGGATTTCAAAGAGAGAAGGTTTATTACTAGGTGCGTAGTAAAAAAACAGATGGCCTAGTGGCCCAAAATGTGTCTCCCTGAACTTCAGTAATTTGGGTAGTTTAGAGATTAGATTAGAGAAAAGATGGGCAGGGTTTAGGATAATGAGCACAGTGGTCCAGATGATGTAAATAGAGGTGACCTGATTATTGAGCATGTGCAGATTGATTACATGCTTAGTCACAGAACCTATGAAAGAAAATGGTGGAATGAGGTATAGGTGACTTGCAGGTTAAAGTCTAAACTACTGCACATGTCAGGTGGGCCCACTTTGGTTGGGTCCAGTCTCGGTCATCAAGATAACTTTAGATTTGGGGTGGGTTAGTTCTGGGCTGACCCAAGACCCTTTATTAATAAACATTAGAGGCTGTCTTTAGGGATTACAAGACTCTAAAGTTAAAAAAAAAACAACAACTGGGTAACTAGGTACAAATAAAGGTTAGTCATAAGGATTTTACAATCACAGGGCAGAAGATAAAGGATATACAACCATTATTAGAGATCAGGGCAGCTCGATTACAATTTAGAGATTTCAGGAGCTTCCCTCTGTCTACTCCAATGTATCAGAAAGCAAAAAGGAATATTTTTATGATGATTTATTAATCAAAATCATCCCTCAAATCTTAATTTCTCAGTCACACTAGTTGGTCTCCTTGCTTCTATCCTTGCCTCCTTGCAATTAATTCTCATCCTACCCCTAAAGACCTTATTCTAAACCTTGAGTCTATGTCCTATCAGCACATCAGACTCAAAAGTTTGAAAACAGGACACAAACTCTTTGCTTCAAGCCCATTCATTTATCCTGATTTCCCTCTTTCAGTAAATGGCTCTCAGTTAACCAATCCAAGACCTTGGGACTCCATCTTGACTCTACTTACTCCTTTCTCTCACAACTCACAATCAGGCACCAAGTGCTTTAGCACATACTATGTAATGTGCAGTACTTAGAAAAAGACAGCCCTGTGTTCAAATCCAGACTCTGCCATTTACTAGCTATGTAATTTTTGGTAAGTAGCTTAACCTCTCTGAATACTGATGCTTATGTCTGTAACTGGAAAGTGTATTAATATATATTTCCCAAGGTTGTTATGAGTTTTCAGGGAAATAATTCTTTAAAACTATTTGCTTTGTGATTCCCACATAAGAAGATTAAGAAGACCTCTATAAAGATTAATTATTCTTATTAAATTGCATTTTTAACTGGGTTTGAATAAACAAGCTATAAAATACATTTATAGAACAATTGAGAAAATTAAAAATTGATGACTATTAACCAATATTAGGAAATTAATATTATTTTTGCCAGGTATACAAAGTACATTATGGTTATTTGAGAAAAAGTTCTTAATTTTTACAGATTCATATGAAAGTATTTATGGACTAAATGACTGTAATTTACTTCTATTACCTCAGGGGAAATTAGATGATGCATGTATGGCAAAATATTACCAAATGTTAAATTTAGATGATAGGTTTATGGGTGTTCGTTAAACTACTCTCTCTACCTTCCTGCTTGTTTGAAAATTTTCATAAATAAGAAGTCAAATAAAGAGATAAAAGGAATATATAAGCACCAGAAAAGCTTCCATCTGTAATATCTCTAAAATAATCTACTTCCCTTCATTCCCAGCCATTGCTCTAGTTCAGAGGTCAGCAGACATATCCTGTAAAGAGTCATAGAGTAAATATTTTACATTTTGTGGGCCATATGGTCTCTGTCACAGCTACCCAACTGTACCATTATAGTGCAAAAGCAGCAAATGACAGTATTTAAATGAATGGGCATGGATATGTGGCAATCAAAGTTTATTTACAAATCAGGTATTGAGCCACATTTAGCCCTTGGGTTGTTGTATGCAGACCCCTGCTCTAACTGAAGTTCTCTCATTGACTCTCACCAGGATTTTGCTTTTACAACCTCTAACCTTTTTCCTTCCTTTCAGACTTGTGCATACTCCAATCTGTTCTCCACAGAGCAACAATAGCAGAGAGTGTTTTCCTCCTGTTTAAAGCCCTGCAGTGATTCCCCATCACCTTCTCAGTCTTACTTTCTCTCTAACCTTGACTTTTATCATCAATTCCCACAAGTTAGCTCCAAAACACACACACACACACACACACACACACACACAAACCCCTAAGATTCTCTGAAATCTTCCTGTCTTCAGACATACTGCTCCTGCTTTGATCACACCCCTACCCCGACCAATTCACTTCCATATTTTACAGAGTTAATACAACTCTTTTTCCCTCAAGACTCTGCTCAAGCATTACCTACTCTGGGTCTGGGAAGCCTCACAGCCTTTCCCCTAGCACATGCCCACATGCACATGTGCCTAGCAGAAATAGTCATAGTTGGGGTTCCTTTTTGGTGTTCTCAATACCCCAGGATGGCTCTTTGTCATGGCACTTGTCATACTTCCTGCTATGGTATGATTACTCCTCTGCTTTCATCAATGGTCTAGAAGCTACCTGAGAGCAGAGATTGTGTCTTACTTATCTCTATAGTCCCCAATGTCCAGTACAGAACCTATTCAATACAGTGATTAAATGACTGTTCAGATACACTGCAAACATGCCCTTCACTAGGGCAATTCAAGAAATTAGCCATAATGAAAAGTAGTTAAGACTTCACATAATCACTAGAAATATAAAATTTATAAACGAATAAATAAACTCAGGGACCCTAATGCTTCCTCTGGTGTGTAATTTAGACCATACAATCTAGAGATCACTTCTACATTCTTCAGTGCTCTAGGAGAGACTTTTGTCTCCTGAAGAATGTAGTGCACCTCTAAAATAATAGCATCATGCCCAGGGCTGCCATTCTTAGCCCACATAGTCTCTTTTCCTTAGTTAATAGCAGTCCCATACCAGAGCACATAGCTTTGTATGTAGACCATGGGCTGGATATCAGCCCCTATTTGTCACGTTGGCCTGGAGCCCTTGTTCAGTGAGCAACCTGCACAAACATATACAGTAGCTTTCTTTGTATCCGCAGATCCTACTGATGGATGGGTCAAAGCAAACAGTGATATATTCTTTGCAGAGTCAGGACAAACAATCCATCAACATAGCATTCACTCCTGAGCTTGTCTTACATCAATGGTTCTCACAAAGATCCTGGAGTGAGGACAGTAACAGAAGAACATGAGAAACTTATTCAGTTCACACATGAATTCCATTGTACACTAGCTCCTGTTCTCAAGAATTCGATATACTTTCCTAGCGGTGGGCTTATCCCCAAATATGACATTCTCCACAAGGGACAGACCATGTCTGGAAGCTCCACAGGTGATTCTGATAGCTCTCCCTGCACTCCACTCCTACCCATTGCATACTCACAGCTGGTTGAGAAGCACTTAATCATTGCCTTAATCCACAGGTGAAAATATTGATATGAACCATGTTTGTTCCACATACCTGTAAGTAACAAAACCAATCTTGACCAGACCTTCTGGATGGCCTTGGTAATGTGTGACCCTGAAACATAAACTCAAGCACAAGTGACTATTCTGGTTGATGCCTAGGTCCAGGTTTTGGCCTGGGATATTTAGGCAAAGCAACCTCAGTTGCTGAGTTGTGTTTTACTGCACTGAAGTACCAATTCTTGCAACTGGAAACTTTAAACCATTCTATTATAGAGAAGAACGCACTTGGAATTTAAAAACACAATCCTCAGATTCCTTGATGAGGAGCTATATTTCATTTACATTCAACTGACATTTCTTGAACATTTATTATGTGCAAGGCCCTGTGTTGGGAAATGTGAGAGATACAAACATGAAAAATAAGGAGTATCAGTCCCTCAAGGAACTCCAAGACTGATGGGAAATAAATCTGGGGGTGGTGGTGGTGATAATTTATGGAATAGAGTGCTTTTCAACCATAAGGGAAGGCATCTTCCTCTCAAGAAGGGCCTTTGGAGTCTGTGGAATGAAGATGTTTGTGGCTGATTCCATTTGTCATTGTTATGAAGAAATATACTTTAAGTTTATAATGTGCGGTACCTGAAATACTTAAACCACACAATAATCGGGGATATTTAGTGTAGGATAAGGGAATTTTAAAATGCACTGTCCCATTCTTCCAGTTCCCTCACCCTCCCCACAAACTGATTTTGACATGCTCACATTGAGAATCACTAGGATTGATGGAAGGTGGTGTTCATGGGAGTATATGAAGGGTCTGTAGAAGCAAGATAAAAAGGTTAGGATGCACAGATATGATGTACATCATAAGAGACATATGATATGTTATGAAGTGCTACAATAGCCTCAAAAAGCTTTTTGCATTCAAAAGAGGGAAAGACACATATACTTGGGGATAAGATTTGAGACAGCCCTTAAAGGGTCCATAAAATGTCACCAGCTATCAATTAATGTCGAAAACATTTAAAGTGGAAATGGCAGCATAGAGAAAGGCCCAGAGGTGGGAACGTACAGATAAAAGTATTAGCAGCAAGGCAATGATTGTGTTTAGAACAAAATTTATGTGTTATGTATGTGGGAGATCAGTCAGGGAAAGTAAGTCGCTCTTTCCTTTGACCCCAGGTAATGATTTTTATCAGACACTGTTCTAGGCATGGATATTGTCTGGTCTCTGTTCCAGGAAACTTTTGGATTGAAAGAAGATAGGTATATATCGTTAGGTTCCACAGATTTCTCAAGAGTTTTTCCAGTCACATAAAATTGATACAGATATTGATGCCAAATATAGAGGTGCTGTACAATAGCTGTTCAGAGAAGATTCTGGGGCCAGAGTTTGAATTGCAGCTTCCCCTACTTACTAGCTGGTGATTTTGGACCCATTACTTAGCCTCTCTGGCATCAGCTTCTCAACCATAAAATGAATATAATAGAAACTGCCTTCAGGACTTAAAACACATAAAGTACTTAAAGTAATGTTCAGAATTTAAGTAAGTGTTTGTAATTAATGGTATGGATTTTTTGTTGAACCATTTATCTTTCTATGTTTTTGTAAAAACCTCTAAAAGGAAGGCTTAGATATTTGCCGTTAACTTTCATTCAATAAGCTTCTTTTAGCTTGCAATTACTGTCTCCCACTTTATAAAGTTGCTTCCTATGCAAGTTTTATAGTTCGCCTTCCAATCAAACTACTTTTCAGTGCAAATATGTGTCTTCATTAAACATAACATTTTCTTTTACTCATGTTGCCTGCACTCCTCTGCCCCATCAAATAGATTTCCAACAAACTCCTTATCTTAGTATTTCTTTCAAGGATACACTCTCAAGAACATACCTGCTTTCCATTTCTACCTGCAAATAGCAAAACAATATCGACTGGCAGAGATAATTACCCACTTGTAAAAGAAAGTGTTATTTCTTTCTACTGCAAAGCAGTGCAATAGAAATGTCACTCCTAGTTAGGTTATATTAAGTAGCTTTGTGTCACATGACACAGTGTGAACTGACACATGCTGTGCTTCTGGATTAGATCTGAGGTCACAACTCAAAAGAAACACTTTTATTCAGAAGCAAGTACTAGTGGCTGTAAGTAACAAACCTGCTATGCAGATTTTTTCCTTTCAATTCTCTTCCTTTTCTTTTCTCTTGCTTTCTTTCTTTCCTTCTATCTATTTTTCTTTCTTTCTGTGTTGGGAAGTAAGTATGTTAAAATTAATTCTGTAATTTAAGCCACATCTCTAATGTTAATTTTTAGCTGTACTGAGTATCCTGTTTCATGTCGTTGCATGACAGTGAGGGAAAGGGCCTTAGAGCGAGGAACTGAGTTGAGAACCTCATCCTGTCTTTGCATATGACTAGCATATGCTCTGGAGCTAGTTCCTTGCTCTTTCTAGACCTCAGAGTCTCCACACGCAAAATTAGGGTGTTGAACTAAATGATCTCAAAGTTTCACCTAGCTTTAAAATGCTGAGATATTCTCAAGCTCTGTGATAATACAATGTAAATGTCTGTAAGTGCCCAGAAGTCAGCGACTTTGGGTTTTCCCGTAGGCTTTTTGTTTTCTTATCTGAAATCTCTATGACTTGAGTTTTTAATTCTGTTTTGGCTCCCCATGTGGCTTTACTGACAGCATCAAAATTATAGAGCTAAGTGCCATATACTGGTCCTAGTGATTGTATAATGAAGACAAAAAAATTATTGGAAAGCTCTTTCACAAGGTAAGTAGCATTCACATTCAACGAAGGGTTTCAGCAAGGTGCTGATGTGATGACCAAAGACACATTACAAATAACTGATTAAGCTTTGCATGTGTATAATGGCCAACCCCAGTTTTGATTATATATGAAATGTAATATCTTCCTTTTTGAGGTAGACAAAAGTTATGTGTATAATATATAAGTGCAGGTACATGAGGTTATTCATCTATAATGAGACAGAATTTTACTGGCAGGAAAGATTACAAAGGAGAAGAGATATGGGGGTCAGAAAGATACAGGGTAGGAGCATAAACACTCCTTCCTCTGCCCTATTGCCCATGCACCTACGTAACCCCCACCCCACCCCAGGGAGACTGAACAGATATGGAGGCAGAGATGTGGCAAATACAATTAGAATCATTTTTTTTTAAATATGGAAGGATTTTAAATATGGAAGGATTAGGAAGGATAATCAGACAGTCAGGAAAAGAAAAGGTAAAGGCACCTGTCCTAGGATGGTATGTACCAATGTGTGTGGGATTCAGGAAAGAAAGTGATAAGTAGGGGTGTACGGTTGGGGGGAAGTGGGGGAATTGGAATGAGCGCAGGTAGATAACTATGGGAAAAGTCATTGGAAGCTACGTGGCTTTTTCTTTCCACTAGTAGCAGAGAAAAACAAGAACTGAGAAGCCACATTGGTTTTTTGTTTGTTTGTTTGTTTTTTGTTTTTTTTACTTTAAAAGGATGAATTTAATGACATGTGAGTTATATCTCAATTTTTAAAAAAGATGAATGACTCTCCTATTTTAGGCTACCTACTTGTTTATGAAAATACAGAAATCTTCTTTCCAATTACATTTGACATTTATAATTCCACTGTAACAAAAACACACAAAAAATTTTTAATCAAATTTACAGATACCAGCTGATAGTCCACTTATATTTATTCTTGCTTTTAAACAATAAAGACCTGAAAGTTCATCTGAATTCATGGTATTGTTTTTTAAACTCCCGCCATAGCAAATTGGCCTTTGATATCACAGGGTGGTGAATTACAAATGTGTCCATCTGTGTCATGTTTGAGGCTGAGAGCTGGCTTGCTGTGTGGAAGCATAGTTTGTTCTGTAAATGACTGGAAGGGTATGAGGGATATGTACCACTAAGGGAGAGTGGCATAGAGAAAAACAAAAGTGCAGGAAAAGCCTCCAGGTCTTGACTAAAGAGGAAAACCCCTTTAATATAGTGATTCCCAACTTGAAGACCAAGGACCTGGGCAGAGAAGCTCATCATGCATTAAATTCAGGCTGAATACCTAATGTGTCTCACAAATATATATATCACACTTTTCTACCATTCTTCGTTTTTCTAATAATTGGCTATCCATTTGTAATTCATAAAACAAAATTCAGCTGAAAGTGCTGCTGATTCATAGTTGCATTTAGTTATTTTGTATTTTGTCACTCTCCAGATGATGTGGGGTGTCCTAAAATTTTTATAATGAGGATTTCATCCTGGAAGTGTCTGGGGCCTATCCTTTATAATGCCTTGGGTGGTGGCAAGGGATACGTTTAGCAATTCATTGCATAGTGCACTGACCTTACTGCCTTGGCTGCGACATCCTTGACAGTTTTTTTTTTTCACATGGGCAGGCACCTGGAATTGAACCCGGGTCTCCAGCATGGCAGGCGAGGACTCTGCCTGCTGAGCCACTATGGCCGGCCCTATCCTTGACAAATTTAGAAAAGTTTAGGGATAATGGCAGAGAAAGTGTCTTGGAGAGCCTATTCCTTTTCTGGGATGACAGATATGGTGAACTTTAGAGAACTTTGTATCTCCAGAGCCGGGCTGAGAAGGCTAGAAAGATGAGACTTGGGAGCTATCTGCACTACCATAGATAGCAGACAAAAGAGGAGACAGGAGCAAGTATCAAAAAAGAAGTCTTTCCCTTTTAGACGGCATTAGGGTACACAAAAGGGTCAAGACTCATCAGCACCCACCATTTTGGCATTCACTGGGATGGACTTGTCACAGAATCTTGGCCTTTCTTTTGAACAGTTTGCAAACTTACCATGCTTTCTGGAGGAAAGTCATTATGTGTACACTTTCAAATATCTTTTAAAAATTACACAGACACACATGCACATGGTGCTTGGGGTCTCACATAAATGGGAACATTTGAAATATGATGCATAAATTTTCTCCTTTTTTCATACCCACTCCCTCCACTTATCCTCTTCCTGATCAGTTGATGGGCTTTTTGTGCAAGTTCCTGATTGTGCAGCAATGTACAAACAAGTACTGCAGTAGTTACTTTCTTAAGGATTCATGGAAATGTGGATGTGGGTGAGTGGGGAATGTAGACATTACATATACTGGGGAAAATGTTCTCCAGTCCAATAATGGAAAAAGGGCCCAGCTACTCCCTAATAATGAAACATGAATTTGCAACTGCTTCACATCAAAGGAGTAATAAGAAGAAATGGCAAAATCTAGACACTTTGGTAATATCACTCCATCATTGTGCATAGGAGAGAAACGTCAATAAAATCCAAGAATGACTTAACTAGGTAGGCATTGAGTTGACTTGAAGAACATGTTTACAGTTTTAAAAATTTAAAAGAGGAGAAAACCTTGCCTCCCAATGCATGGCTCATACCCACAGCAGATCAGAAAATGATAGAAACTACATAGAAGAAAAAGGAAACTAGGTTGCAAGAAAAAAAATTGTACCTAAATCCTCCTGGAAGGTGTAGGGCAGATCTTAACTACATAAACTGCCCAGTTTCTCCAACTGTTTGGTCACTTTCTGTCATTTTTACCACTCTCTCTACAATTATTAAATATTATTACTGCATTTGCCAGAGATGTCTTGCTTTTAAGGATTTCATTTTAAAAGCTGAGGTACCTGAGTGTTTATTTTTTTGTAATACAGCATATTCTAATGGTGCTCTTTTACTAATGCTGCAGCTACCTCATGCCCGGTTTCCATTATGAGTCATTATTTTAAGATGTATAACTTGGCTAAAGAAAATTGCTCTAAAAAGACACCTGAACAGCAAGTGCTCATATGAGCAAGGAAATTTTAAGATGATGAAATGTTTAAAAAAAAAGATAATAAGTAGTCTTTAATAATTTAGACTACCTTTCTGAGCTCTTAAAAGTTGACAATGAGTTATTGAGGTTTTGCTGTTGTTTTTTTTTTCCTTTTTCTATTTAGAAATAAAAGACCACCTATTAGCCCTGCATCTAGAGTAAGCTTCTCTCTAACTTCGTTGCCTCTACAAATCAGGGTATAAAGAGGTGAGAATCAGCTCCAGATTTGTTACGCCTTTCTTTCCTAGAGTCAGGAATATTGCAGCTTTCATCAGACTGAGAAAAAAAAAGCACTGTTTAAATAACCATATTAAAATAACCATTGTTTAAGGATGGTTTCATTAATGTTCAGCTTAAAATTCTACCCTTGGGGCATGAATGTGGTGAATAGAGCAGGAGCTTTGGAGTGAAATAGCACAATATTCAAATCCAGGCTTTGCCAAGCTTTGTGCCCCTTGGTAAGTCACTAGAGGATTCAACGCTTCAATTTTCTCAGACCTAAAATAGGTACTTCAAGGGTTGTAAGGATTAAATGAGATATGGCACAAGAAAACACTAAGCATGGCACAATGTCAGGTGCCTAGTAGACACTGAATAAATCTTTATCAAAGTGATGATGGTGGTGGCCATGATTTCTTTCCTTGGTAACAAAACTGTAGGATCTCTTCTGGATCAAAGAGAATTTACACAGAAAGTGTAAATCCATGTAATAAGATCCTTTTATTAACCACATACCATGAACTTCAATTAATGGTTGGGAAATACATACATGTACACACACAATTAAACTTCCATCCTTCTGAGTCCCAGGGAAGATGCAGCAAAGAAAGGTTTCTGAAAGCAGTAACAGGAAGGGAAAAAAAGAACAATCAATGGAAACCTGATTTATCTGCCAGTTTCCCGTGTCGATATCACCTAAAGTAAATTTAACCAGTGCCTAGAAGAAAGCCCCCAAATAAGTACCAGGAAACTTCTCAGTAGATTTAAAACACTGTGAGACTAGAATTTCCCAGCTTAAAGCTATTGAGATTCCTCCTTTAAATTTTATTCCAATCCCCATCACCTGAAATGGGGAATTTTCGAACTTGTTTGCCCCAGCTTAAGTGACACAGAGGATGAGGTTTGCAGATACCACTATTGTGCCAAAAGAACTTGGCACAGAAGAGCCAACTAATGATAACTTCTTGAGTAAACCCAACGAAATGGCTTGGAGTTTAGTCATATTCTTGTCATCTTGTGGACATGGGTTGATACAGTTCGCCATGTATGCCATGTTCATGTTTAATACAATCCATCCCATTTAGGCAGTCACAGTAAAATAATGTATTCTCGACAGTGACTCGGGTTGGGGTGTTGCATTTGCAAGCAAAACACACTCTACTTCCTCAATATTGGCTGCTTTAGTGGAGGCCCTTACAGCTGACAACACAACAGAGAACTTCATAAAGACTCATGATAGCTGTTATTTATTATGCAAATGTTGCCTGCCATGGCAACATTGCATCCAGGAGTTTGCTCTATTTGCACTAGAACATGGTCTGCATATTCAAATGAAGGCAGCCGTACATTATGCCTACACATTACAAAGATTTTGTTTTCCTTGACACTTACAGGAGAACAAACTGCAATTAATACAGCCTGTTTAAGCAGACAGCACCCAATTAGTTATCATCGATTTTCAGATAGGGATGCTAGACAAAAAACATGGAGCTGGGCTCCTTATTCAAAAGGAAAAATACATCCAAACTACAGGTTTTCAAAGACACATTTAACTCACAATAGCAAGGATACTCACTTAGCCTTTAATGTGAAATGGAGTGTTAATTTTTCTCTGTCACCTCTTAATTGCTTCCTTATTATACTGTTCAAGCAGTTAATTGCTAGACCGAGTGAAAGAGTGTTTTCAGGGGAAAGGAAATGCCACAGCATGAAAGAAAAAAAAATAGAAGCAGTTCACTAGCGTAATTGGGTCTGATAAAACATTAGCTATGGTATTCCTTTTAATGGTATCTACAAAAATTAATAGGCAATGCCAGATTGTTTGCGATTGGGAAAGTAGAGAAAGAATAAGTCAGTCAGCATGCCTGCAAGCGACTTGCATTGCCGGTCATTTACCAAGCAAGCAAGTGGACTCTTCCATGCCCATCCACACTTGGCCCAGATGCGGGCTGCCTTCCCCATGTGCAGTACAGATGCAGGCATCTCTTCCATCAGCCCAGATATATTCCAAATGCAGAAGCTGGTTCCAGGAAGCCACGTGGACACTTTCATGCTGCCTTCTCTGAGTTAACTCTTTACAGTATAACCAAAGGGAGGGAAAAGAAGAAAGCAGATGGGCGCTTTGCTTCTCAGTGCTTTAGAGCTTCCCCTGTGATTCCCTTTGGCCCTCAGAGAAATTGACCCTTCTTTTAAGTACCATAAAAAAGTGGGAGTTTACACTGTCAAAGCTTGATTGTACTTCTTCAGCAAAGAAATGGATAGTCGGAATAAAAGGCAAGAATTACAGCCATTTATCTAAACAACAAAACAGATCACTGGTTTTAATAAGGATGTTTGCATGCCAGTGTTAGAGAATTCATAATAAGTATTATTTTCTGCATCCTCTAATTTTATTAGAGCATAGCAATTATTAATAAAGAACGACAGTAAAGAAAACACTTGCTTTAACAGTGAGGGTGGAAGGGAGATTTTCATTTGTACTGCATTTTAATTGTGATCTAAAGAAATAACTTTGTTATATCTTAAATTTAATTTCCCAATGAAAAAATAGGAAAAAAAAATGTAGACCACTAACTGAATGGTGTTCATTAGTGTTTGCCCAATGATTAACTCAATAACATCACTCTATCTGCTCCTTAGGTTTGCTTACTGTTTAAGTCAGCTGGTCTTCCCCTAGTTTTACCTGTAGGAAGACAGGTGTGGAAGATAGAGAAAGTGACTCCTTCTACGAGTGGAACAATAGTCTGAAACTGTTCCAAAGCTGCAGAAGTAGAGAAAAACCTTCAACCCTTAAGTGGGAAATGCTCAATCATAAGGTATTGAACAATTAAGCAAGTAAATTAAACATTCAATATGAAGCATGATATTGCTTGACCTGCACGCTTCCATGTGTGGTAAAGGATTTACAGCAGGGATTCTTAACTTAGGATCCATTTGTGAAATCAGGGTTCATATATGCCCTAAAATAATATGTAAAAATTCTACATTTATGTGAGTCTCTACATTTTTCTCAGAGCGAAGCCATAACTTTTGTATTCGTTTTCTATACTGCATAATATATTACCACAAATTATACACATTTATTATCTCCCATTTCTGGTGGGTCAGGATTCTGGACATTGCTTAGCAGGGTCCTCAGCAAGGCACCCATCAAGGTTTCAGTCAGGACTCCATTCTTATCTTCACATTCACATTTGACTGGAAAAGAGTCTATCTCCAATTTCACTTTAGTTGTTAGCAGAATATATTTCCTTGTGGTTGTAGGACTCATGGCACCTTGCTTCTTCAAAGCTAGAAACAAGGAGAAGAAGAATCTAGAATGAGTCTACTAGCAAGGAAGAGTCTTATATAAGGTAGTGTAATCATGCAAGTGACATCTCATTATCTTTGCAATATTCTATATTGGTTATAAGCAAGCCACAGGCCTTCCCATACTCAGGGGAGAGGGGGTTATATAAGGGTGTGAACAACAGGACGTGGGGACCATGGGGGGTCACCTAAATGTCTGTCCACTCTAGCCTTCATCAGATTTTCAAAGGGATCTATGATTTTTTTTTTAAGTTATAAACCACTGGTCTGGTCCACAGAATACAAATGTATTCATTATCTATTGCTGAGTAACAATTTACCCCAAAATTTAGGGGCTTAAAACAGCAACACTGATCTATTTTCTCTAATGGTTTCTGCAGGTCAGGAATTTAGTCAGGGTGGATGACTTGTCTCTGCTTCACCATTTCTGAAATCTCAGCTGGGAGACTCAAAGGCTGGGAGCTATAATTGTCTGAAGGCTCATTCACTTGCATGTCTAATGGTTGATGCTAGACATCCACTAAGGGACCTCAGTTCCTCTCCACAGGAGTTTCCCCACATGGTCACTGCATGGACTAGTTTGGGCCTTCTCACAGTGTGGTGGCTGAGCTCCACAGATGATCACCCCAAGAGAGAGACAGAGAGAGAGCAACAGCCAAGTGAATGCTACATCATTTTTTCTAACTTAGCCAAAATTCACATAATTTCACTTCTACTGTAGTCTATTGGTGGAGACAGTTACAAAGGTTCATTCACTTGCAAGAGGAGAGAATATGAACTCCACCTTTTACAAGGTAGAGTGTCACATGGCAAAGAGCATTTCAGATGGGATAAATATGTTGGTGAGGCCATCATGAAAAATACAATCTGCCACAACAAATGAATGTAGGCCTTCAATAAATATTTATTGGGCTCCTACACTTTGCATAGATAGCTGATCTAAACTGTGAACAAATATTTATTGAGCTGTTACATTTTCATGGGTCACTGATGCGTGGTGCTATATCTGTACTGCAGAATTACATTAACCCAATTAAATTGTCCCTTGCACCTTGCCAAACAAACCTATCCTAATGAAAATAGCCTCCTAAAAAACTGGAAATGTTATTACGATAAAGACATCCCACTATCTTAGATACAGATATATCCACTAAAGTTTCTTCTGCCATGTCTGAGATTTAAACCATCCTTAAGAAATTCAAACACTAAACAGAAACTCATGACTTGTAACTGAGACCCCAGTACCTCACAGAAACCTGTCCTTTCACAAGGCCTTTCACCTTTATCAGACATAGAATCTCCAATCTCATAAATGAATTCTCGTCATCTTACAGTAGAAATGCTCCATAAAGGGTGTCTCTGCATTTTGTAGACACATCAAACTAACAATTGTTTGATGCATTTACTCATTAATTTTTTCATGTGTTTATTCAACATGTGCTTATTAAATACCTACTATGTGCAAGGCACTGGGATTACAGTGATGAAAAGGCAGATCTTGTGCCTGCTCTCCTCAGTCCAGTGAAGGAAAGTAAAAAGTAAACAAGCAATTACAATACGCCATGATAAGTGCTTTGGTGAGGGAAATTCAGAGTCCTATGGACTTGTGGGTCAGAAAACACTTCCCAGGAGAGATGAAAGTTGCCTGCAAATCCAAACTGTAGGTTCTATGAAGATAAATACTCTCTACAGTAAAGTACAAGTCCTAAATAGGGGCATAATAAAGCCTTGGTTAGTAGGTTAAATTCTATCACTCTCTTCTTCTAAAACCTTCAGTGGTGCCCAAATATATTAATAGGACATTTAGAGCTTTCTGTGGCTTGGCATCACCATTCTTTTTCAGCCTCAGTCATCAATATACTCTTCCACCCACTCTGCACTCTCACCATTCCTAAAACCTGGCATACCCCTTTACACTGCTATTCCTTTGTTTGTACTGTTCTTGTAACTGTAACGTCCTTCCTCCTTTTGTCTGTCTGCTCTATTTTACTAATTCCAAAAGGATTAGTTCAAATGTTATCTTCTACCTGAAGCCTTTCTTGACCAATCTCACCCAAGCTGGAGTTAATTGCATACTCTAATGCACTTAGCGCTTGTTTCACTTTGGCATTATAATTACTTCTATACATGTCTGCCTAGTCCTTATTAATTCATTCACTTGTCAACAGGCATGTGTTAAGCTTATGCTGCTATATATCCTAAGTGCTATGCTAGGTGCTGGGGATACAATGTAGAAAAAAATAAACAAGGTCCCTGCTCTTAGGAAACCATTCTACCACTCTTAATAATTGATCCAGTGTAGATGCCTAATGTGTGTAGAATGCATGAATGAATGAATGAATTTAAATGAGAATGAATGATTTAAATCTTATTTGTATCTCCCTCTGTATATCACAGAAAGTCTGTGATTTGAATCTAAGAATATATGTTACTTCTTAAATGGATTTATTGACCCAAATCCAAAGAGTCCAAGAGAGCTATGTTAGAGTGACTTATAGTTAATGTTTTAATGAAATATATATACTGTCCCATTATTATATGAGTAATTTCATTCACTCTAACAAGTTGTAGCTGTATGTGTGATGCCTGCACTACAGTTATGCTAGACAAGCAGCACTGTTTGCATGCATATCTTGAAAACATTGGTGTAGGATGAGATTCCTGGATGGACTTTCCCTTGATTTTCTTCCCTTCAGCCATTAAGGCCATGGACCATTTGCCTTATTGTATATTTCATGTTTCATATGTTTTCATTTCTTAAACAAAGTTTTCCTACTGTATGGCAGTACTGTGTTAGGCACAGCCTTAAATAAACTGCCTCCAGAGATTGACTAGGAGAACAAAGAATAAAGGTCACTCCCATCGAACTCACTGAGAAACAATAGAAATAGAAACAGTATTTTCTTCCCCACCAAAAAAAAAAAAAATCGAAGAATCAGTCCTCATATCTTGATAAATAGTAAAAAAAAAAAAGCCTTTTCCAATCCTCTCTAAGCCCCCTTCTGTATTGACTTTGGTCTATGACTGTGGTGTTTTGGACAAATGGGTCAACAGGATAAAAAAGTTAATAAAAAAACATGCAGGTCAAGATCACTCTGGAAAAAAAAAGGATTCTTTTAATATGCTACACTGGTATGTCCTACTGCCCACCCCCCACCCCCCAACCACCACCGCTACCACACACTTATATCTTTGAATTTAACACCCTAAAAAGATTCCTTGTGCTTCCACTGACAAATAATGCCCTTCCAATTGTCAGAGATTGAAGTCATTCAGCACTTCCCACACCAAAGGAAGTGTGACAATGGCAGCTAATGGATATCCCATTGTGTTAGGCAAGCACATTGCCCCAAAGCACACTATCATTACAGATCTCTTCCAAATCTCATCCTGACCCTAATCAGGGTTTTTAAAATTAACAATCCTTTTAAATACTTTATTTCTGATTATCATATCCAAACCAACCAGCTATTAGGGCCTGACACTTTATTCATTAGGAAAGGTGTTTTCTGAGCTGCTGTGCCAGGCCTTGATAATGTAGCTAGTCACCCATTCTAACACTTGTCCTTTCAGTTAGTCGGTTGATTGAGCCATTAATACTGCTCTTTAAAAAGAGAATAATCAGTGATATTTACAGTGCCATTAGCTGGCAGGTTGGAGCCCTGCGGTGCATTCTGTGGGTTCTCGAAGCTTGCAAGAATTTCTGGGTTTCTAAAGAATGTGTCCTTGCAGTAGTGTTGGTTTATTAAGCTAATTCATACTATCTGAACCATCTTCCTAGTGACTTATTTCTGCCTTCAACATGAAGATGGCAAGGTTAGTTGAATATAAAACCACCAAAAAAATCTGTGGCTGTGGAAGTTACAGTTTGAGAAGAAATTCTGGCTATTGGTTGTTAACCTACCCCTTGGAATGGAGAAAGGAAAATATAGGCCCAGGACTCCCTACTATACTTCCACTCTTCCAAAGAGGATCTCAATTATGACTCATTCTCAAACAACCACCAATTGTGTTTGAATAGTTTGTCAAAGGGACTTGTCCTATTGTTGAGATGCAGTTAAAGGCTGCCATTTTTTTCACAAGTATTCATCAATTAAAATTGGTGTGGCCAAGGGCTTGAATAATAGTGACAAAAATTGTAATAGCACATGCTTAGAGCACACCCCATGAGCAACATTTCATTTTGGGTGTCTAAGAGTTACTGTTCCACAAAAAACTCACACTTAGCACCTCCTTCCGCCTTCTCTTTGAAATCACCTCACTGCATCATAGTAGTTAGAAATATGTCTTTCTCTACCATATAATTGTAAAGCCCCTTTGAGGCAGATGTCTTATTCATATCAGTGATCCCTCTCTGTGCCGCAGCATCTAGTGTGGTGCACGGTGCATGGCAACTGCTTAATAAATAAGCTTATTTGTTTATTTTTAACATTAAGACATGGCAGCATGAACTACATGGGATAATAGAGATGTGAGTAAAGACCCTGGGGGCCATGGAAGATGGAATAATGATCAAAAGACTTGATAATGAGAGTAACAATGGGAGAAAAGAAAAATCTCTTAGGAGGTTGAAAACAATGTGAAGGTAGGTAATAGAGAATTTTGGTGAATTGAAAAGAATTAAAATCAGATGGTATGATTTTAAGATGAATTTGTTGACTAGATTTGAATATCTTGTGCATTCCTTCATAGTTCATGATGCGCTACTTCCATCAGGGCATTAACTTTGGGCTATGTTTTGCAATGTTGATTATTGGTTTGCACTGAGACACGTGCTCTTTTACCAGGAACTTCATTTGGCAAAGGGCAAGCTGACAGTTTCGAGTTGGTTAATGGATCTGCAGCCATGAGAAATAGTACTCAATCTTCAATAAAAAGTAATAAAAGTATTACTCATACATTCCAAAATACTTCAACTCTGAAACCCACTTTGGATTCCAATTTATAAATGAAGAAAGGGAGTACAAATGAATAAAAGGTTTCTCTCTAGAACACTGATCATAGAGAGAAGGAAGAGGGAGACAATTTAAAAAGAAACATTCTAACTCTAGATAAACTGATATTCACTGTCCTTCAAACCTTATCAGTACTTCCTAAAACTAATTACTGTTCCTTCAGATCCATGGTGTCACCTTCTCTCTTCAAATGTGACTTCTGACTGGTTTTTAAATGAGCTTTCTTTGTCACCATAACCTTAATAATTCCAATAGCACAGGTTTGATCTGCATATGTAGGACTCTCCAATCAGTATATATACCCCAATAGACAATGAGTTTGCTCTTAATGTAATATGCCATGGATTAATTCCTGTATTCTAATTATATCAGTATCCCCCACACTGTCCTACATTTGAAATAGAGAATGATATTTTATATAATCAGTAAAATTTGAGAGTAAAACTATATACTAAAAACAAACAAACAGACAAAAACTATATACTAAGGAAGGTAGATAATTAAATTGAACAATCTGATGTTTGACTTCTACACAAATCTATTTTTATTAAGCTATGGGTCTATTCCCACTTCTCTGCTTTAAATTCTTCACCGATATCTCTCCTTCTTTTTGTTAACTTCCCATTCTCTTCTGTCTAAGCATACAGACAATGTCCCATATAGCATTGAAATCAATTTAGCAGACAGTTCTTTTGCAGAATTTTATAATCTGAGGCATTTGCATTTCTATACCTCCCTTTAATTCACAAAGAACAGTATATGTCCTCCAGAGGAGACTGATAAACAAAACTACAGAAATATTAAAATCTACAACTTGAAAAAATGATTTAAAACATCCTTTTGTAAAAATATAAATGATCCTTTTTTGTTGCTATTCCTAAAGGTTTCATTTCAAAATTATGTAGAAGGTCCTCATTAGGCCACAAAAGAGTCAAGAGAGACAATTTTCCTTGCCAGCCCATAAATTTATGCTGTTTCCCATAGAGCTGGAAATTACTGTTAACAATCTTCCTTTGAGATTCCATCTCTGTATACTTTAGTTGATGTCTGCTGTCACCAACTCAAATGTAGGTTGTTGTAGGAACCAACATAAGAGCAAACACAGACAAGTCATCTAAAAGAGGAGTTCTTTGATTTTTTTCACCTCCATGAACCAAAATACATATTTTTCTATATGATAATTAGAACTATGTGACAATAAACATATTTCATATTTCAAAAGTTTCTGTTAATAGGCTTTCTTTTAATAATCTTTAACAAATTACTAGAAGAACAGATGTCTGCAGAGTCAACACAAATTACTAATCATGGTAAGAAATTTACAAAAGGCCAAACAAAGAAATAGGGGCAAATAAGGGAGTAAGGTAAATGGATGAAGAGTAGAATTCCAAGATCAACACTAGGAATTTATTGAACCTTTCTGTTAGTAATCTAGTAAGTATGTAGAGCAAAATTCCCAAGAGTACTGATGATATGGTCCATTCATTAATTTCTTCCTTAAAAATATCTAGTGCTTATTATATACCTCATCTAAATGTATATAAATGAAAGACAACCCCTGCCCTCAAGGTGGTCAGATTGAGTCAGGAGGATGGACACACAGATAAGCCAGAGCATTGACTATCATGATAAAGGGATACGTGGGGAAGTATGAGGGCACAGAGATGTGTCACCAGACCTTGCCTAGGGGAGTGAGGGTGGGCTCAGTCAAAGAAAAGGGATGAGATATGTTTCAGGAATGAGAAAAAGAACTTATACAAAGGACCAGAGATACAAGAGCATGCTATATATAGGGACTTCCAAGTCATTCTTGAGCTAACGGCTTTGACACGGCCCCCAACCTTACAGTATTTCCAAGAATCACCTGGGAAGCTGCTTTAAAAATGTGGGTTGTGATGCAGGTGCTCCATGACCAGACTTTGAGAAAGTCAGCTGAAATGGCTTCATTCATAGACACAATTTTAGGTCAGTGACTCACTTCCAGATCCTTGAGTTCATCTGTTTGGGAAAAAAAGGTTATTTATGATATAGAATGAAATGTACCAGAATGAAATAGTTTTATCTGGTTCATCAAATTAGTTCAATCAAATTAACAAATAAAATTGAAAAACATTTATTGAACATTGACTATATGTTAGGCATTGTGCAAGGTATGGGTAGGGATGGGGTAGGAGGAGTTTGGAGCAATGAAATGGAGGCCCCATCCTCATGTTACTCAAGGAGAATAGTAGAGATGCTTGTGTAACCAACCCACTTGTATCCATCAGGATACCATCACAGGATCCAATCACCAATTATTTAAAGATAGAGAATGTGGGATAAAGAATTTCTACCTAGGCATAAACTTGTTATGTAGGTGACTGAAAGGAGAAAAGGATAACTCTAAGATGTCAAAGATGTAGTAGCGGCAGGAAGCAGGTACTACTACTAAGTCTGGGGGGGAACAGGGAAGAAGTGGGAACCATTGAAATTTAGGACTCCTACAGAGTTGAATCTAAGACCTCTAAGGAGGAGGTGCTGCTCAGCTGAGACTGGTGCCTCTGAGCTTGGAGAAGGGGCTGGTCCTAATAGCTTTGTGGTTGAGGGTGGGTGGGGTAAAGTGGAGGTGGGATGGAGTATGATGAATCTTGTTCCGTGGAGTGTTGAAAAATTTACGAACTGTATTTAACTGCTGCCACAGAAAGAATAGCTGCTGCCAGGGTGTAGAAGCAAGGCTGGAATGATGCTCACAGGATTAGCAAGCAAGCAGGAAGCCCACAAGGAACAAACAGAAAGGAGCAAGTCCTTTCTTCCTCCTCCAGCCTTGTAGCCTCCTTCTTGAGACCTCTATTGGCAGAGCCTAAAATGAGCTAGTTGGCAGAAAAGAAATGTGGCTTGCAGGGTCTCAGTCCCAGCACCACAGAATAGAATACAGAAGGGTGAGTTTAGAACTGAGAGACATTAACTTAACTGGCACAACTCCCTGTAATGTAAGTAGGATGAAATAAGTAGACTTCTGTGCAAGTGCAAAGGAAGGAGAGAAGAACTATTAAGTGAAAAGATCAGGAAGCTAAGGATGCATGGTTGTAGTGTGCTATTAGCAAGTTGGAGAAATAGTTAAAAAGGGGAAGAGTATAGAAAAGGTGCTCAGTCAGTGAGTGGAAATACCTCAGAAGTTATGTTACATTTACGTAGTGCTCACTATGCGACTGGCAGTCTTTGGCATTTTCCAATACTTAATCCAATACATAATCTCATTTAATCCCCATGACATCCTTTGGGGGCAGTTATAACTAGCCCCATTTACAGGTGAGGAAAGAGTCCAGAGGGTCCTTTTGTCACTAATCAATAATTTATTGACTATATTCTATAAAATAAGCATCTGGGAGTATAGCAATGAACAAGACAGTTCTTGTTCCTGCCCTCCTGTAGCTTACATTCAAGAGGTTAGATAGCTTAACAAAAACCACATCAGTAGTTTGTGGCAGAACAGAGCCAGAAGCCAAATGGGTAAGTCTCGCCTACTATACTACACTACTTCCAATAAAACCACCCAGAAGTTATGAAACACTCTATAAAGTCATTGGCTCAATGCAATACTTCAGGCAGATGAGATCATTGATATGTGTGCCACCACTAACAGAAACCATCTGTGCTGGTTTGAATCTGTGGTGGACTCCAGAAAAGCCATATCCTTTAATCCTTATCCAATATTGCTGACTGGGAGCTTTTTGATGGCTCCCGTGGAGATATGACCCACCTAATTGTGGGTGTTAACTTTCGATTAGATGGCTTCCATGGAGTTGTGACTCCACCCATTCCAGGTGGGTCTTGATTGGTTTGCTGGAATCTTTCTTTAAAAGAAAAAACATTTTGGAGAGAGTCCCTTTTCAGAGCAACAAAGCAGAGAGCCCACGCAGCCAGAGACCTCTGGAGATGAAGAAGGAAAACACCCCCGGGGGAGCTTCATGAAACAAAAAGCCTGGAGAGAAAGCCAGCAGACATCACTGTTCGCCATGTGCCTTTCCAGTTGAGAGAAGAAACTCTGAACTTCATGGGCCTTTCTTGAATGAAGGTAAACTCTTGTTGGTGCCTTAATTTGGACATTTTTATAGACTTGCCTGAATTGGGACATTTTCATGGCCTTAGAATTGTAAAATTGAAACTTAATAAATTCCCCCTTTTAAAAAGCCATTCTGTTTCTAGCATATTGCATTCCAGCAGCTTGCAAACCAGAACACCATCCTCCTGCCCCTTGGTCAGATCACAGAGTGTCTCTGCAGAGACAAGGCATAACTGAAAAAATACAAAGAAAGGCTATTGAATAGATGTAAGGACCAGCTATACACTTTGAAAAACTGAAAGGGGATTTGATCAATTTGGTGACATTATGAACAGTGCAAATAATATGAACATAAACTTCTCCAAAGCTGAGTGTTAGAGAACTAGGGAGGACTCTGAGATTTGAAAAAATCAAGTTTAGAATGCAAAGGGATATGCACTACTTTACAAAATTGACAATATTCTGGAAACTACGACTACAAGAAAGTGGTATGGATTGAAAATAAAAATAGCTTCATACATAAAAATTGGCACCAATTCCTGGTTCAGAAAGTTCTGATTCCTTACTTGAGGAAGGAAGGCAGGAATGTTTGGAAACCTTTTGTAACTTGGAGAACAATATCAGAGAAACACCTTTAGCCTAGCAGCTATCTCTTATAACCTCTGTATAAGACCAGACACTGAATTTGACCCAGAGGATGCATTTTCATAGAATCATGGAATTTAATAATTGCAAGTGATGTTAGAGAGGACCCTTCTCAATTCCCTTATTTTCACAGGCATGAAAGATGAGGCCCAGAGAGAAATGACTTATCCAAATTCACATAACTGGTTACTGTTATTAGCCAGATTACTGTATCTAGGGTGACCAACCTAGATTTGCCTGGAATAGTGGAGTTTCCTGGGAGGTAGAACTTCCAGGACAGTCTGGGGCAACTGGGATGACTGGTCACTCTAACTGTAGTACAGTAGAGTCCTTGTTTTACAAAAGTAAGCTAAGAGAGCTGTTTTGTTGATTTTTTTAAAATAACACTAATTCTGTTTATAACTCTTCAGGGAAGACGGTCAACTACAAATATTTGAAAACATAGGTCAAGATATGAAGATCTTGCTTCTTGTCTCAGAATGAAGGAGTAGCATATTAAGAACAGGAATCCCCTCTTCTGAGGCCTCACCCAGAGCTTTATTGGCAGAACATGTTGCTACCATTGCTCAAGCAATATTCCTTTTACCAGGAATAATCTGAGCTGAATTTCACCCAGCCATGCCGGTCCCATGCTAGGTGGGGGAAGGGGTGGGAGGAAGCAATCCCTTCTTCACCAATTGGCCATTTACATCTGCAGTCTCTTGTTCTGCACACATTTACATTACCATTAAATAACTTCACAGGACACGTCACCAGAATAAAAAGAGACTCAACTAAATTGAAATGTACGTTACTGAGCATCCAAATGAACATTTTCCTTTTCATTTCTACTAAAAATCCCTCTTCCTAATTTACATTATTGCCGTCAATAATAAACCTTTTCTTGACTAAGTACAGTTATCACAGGCTTCCTGAATAACTTCCATTAGTTACTCTAAAAACATCAGAAAATTTACCACTTAACTACAAAGCTTCTAATATCATCTATTAAAAGTGTCAAGAAGGTACTGACTTCCATTGCTTGAGGATTAATGGTGGGTTTGCTTTAGGTTCTCTCACGGAACCTTAGTTTTAGTATATTTTCAAGTTGAGCAGCTCTCAAGAGTTAAATTGGATAGCCATTGGACAGTCTATGCTTTGGAGGGTAATTGAGTAACTTCTTACAATATGTTTTCAGCAGAGTTCAGAGCACAGCCTGAAATGCCAATGCTGAGTCAGGTAAATCAATGCCAGTAGAATTGGTTTAAGTTAGAAAATATTCTGAAATTCACAAAAACAATAGCTAGCATGTAACATGCAAGGTGCTTTAGATACATTCAGGCAGTTTAATTAAGGAGAGTTATTAGGAAGACAAACAATCATTTGAATCTTATTAACATGTCACCGATTAGAGACACCAATAATACTTTTCTGGGTTTGCACCTTCCCTATTTTCTTTCTAAGTGCTCTTCTAGAAATTCATCCCAATGCCTTAAGCAACTTCCCACTTAAAATTAATCATATTCTTCCTCAAAACATTCTTATGAGGTGTTAACTTGATTTTGACGAAGAGGGAACAGATAAAAAACAAGTACGTGACTTCTTCCTCCCATTCCTTCACACAACGTATAGACATTAGGTGCCTACTGTATCCCATTCCAGGTTAGTTATCAGTGTGATAATTGCTATGATAGTGTTAGGCACAAGGCATATCATTTCACACAAAATATTTCCTTCCAATCTGATTTAGCTACTTGCCATGCAACCAAATATAAGAAATGTTTTAAGCCAAATTTAAAATACTTTAATACATAGCCTGAATAAGGACATCTTTAAGTAGTACCTTACAAGCGACCTGGAGAAGAGATAAAATATAATCAGGTGATCGCTTCTCGGCCTTTTGGCTGGGATCAAGTGTAGTATCTGTTCTTATCAGTTTGGTGTCTGATGCATCCTCTATCCGAGGACAATATATTGGATGGATTTTTGGAGCAGGGAGATGGAATAGGAGCTTGCTCCGTCCACTCCACGCATCGACCTGGTATTGCAGTACTTCCAGGAACGGTGCACCAAAAAAATGTATATATAATCAGGTGAGTCTGGAAAAATCAGCTGAAAGAAAGGCAGGTAAGGAATCCACACTGAGTCTTTCTTCCAGTAGATTTAGTAATTTTAACTTTTCGCATATATTCTCCAGGAGGACTGTCTTCTTTTTTATTTCTTTTACTCTTGAAAGTCTTTCTAGTTTTTCTACTTCCATATTTTATATGAAGACTAACATACTAAATGCCTGAGTGGATCTAATAAAGCTCCTATTGATGCAGAATATGGGTCAGAAGAATTATATCCTGGCCTTCAGAGCCCTGTTCACAAAACCCAGGCTCATACCAACTCTTTAAACAATGGCCCTGTCTTGTTTCCATTTATTCAAGGTGTGATTCAGAGTGATGGTTTCACCAGCCATTCCTCAGCAGGTATTCATGTGGTTTGGATTTGGGAAGCACATAGATTGCCCAGCACTGTCCCTGTTAAACATCAAATGTCAGCCTCTCTTTGACAGACCATTTTTCTAATTGGTCAAGGTCACCTTCGATTCTGCTCTTGACTAGCAAGGAATTTTTAGCTTTTATTTCCCCACCTCCAGCCTCATAACCCAATGTGGTGTCTTCTACAAATGTAATAAGAATTCTCTTATTTCTCTTATTCCAGAGTTTGCAGGAAAACTATCAAAAGCCCTAGGACAAACCTATGTGACCTTGTAATATGTTGTTCGAGGTTCCTCCCAAAATATTGTTCAGTGTCCTTGAAGTAAAATTCATGCAATAGTGCAGCCCAGACATGATATTCCTAGCTCATTAATGGAAATGTCTTGCAGATCCATAAAACATTAGTGAAGTCCAGGTGCATCCTTCATGGATTGCTCCCCTCTTGATTCAAGACTATAACTCTGTCACAGAAGGAAATTAAATTGGTTTAACAAGAATTGCTCATCATAAAGACAGTGCCTTGGAACTTTTGTTTGCAAAGGGCTTGTTTGATTTTTTTCTATCATCTTCATATCTATTAAAGTGAAAAAAGTCAGTATGAGGAATAATTTCTAACTGTTAGAGCCTATCAGAGAAGGAATGGGCTGCTTTGAGGAGGTGGTAAAGATTCGATCACTGGAAATGATGTTCAAATAGAACATTAACAGACATTAGACCTGGTAACTTTCAATGTGAAGGTGCTATGATTCTACTATTGTTTTATATTTTTGAGTAATGTGATTTTGCTTCATTTAAACTTCAATGAAAAGGTTTTCTTTTCAATTTCTTCTTTTCAAAATCTTTCTCAGACTTCTATAAGAGAGTGACTAATTTTTCTCTTTTTCTACATTCCACACGACAAAAAGTACATCATAAGATTAAAAGAGGTTGACTAAAAACATGGTCATTTAGCTTGAGTTTGTCAGTAAAGTGGAGAAAAGGGAGCAATGCTTTCTTTCCCTTATCTAATTCTTCTAGATTGGATAAATTGAGGTAGTGGTGGCTGATCTATAAATGCAAAGTTCTAGAGATTCAGTATTTATAAATGATTGGTGACATCTCTGAGATGTCACATAGTTCCTTCCTGGAAAGGCGCAGGACACTTTCCCACCTAAAGCACTACCCAGTACTAGAAATTACTGATATTAGTCAATAAGACATACTCAGAAAATGCCAAAGAAAGTGAAAGGAAACAAGTTACAAGCCTAATACAAGCCATATTTTGTCAAGTTATATACTTTTCAGAGCTATGAGCTCAAGATAAAACTGTTCCAAACTTCCTTTCTTCCTTATGACAGCCTTAGGACAAACCTGACACCCTGTGATAGGTACACTCAGCTGAACCCTCTGACTGTATCAATATATAGTGAATTAACATTTCTACATGTGTGAAGCTGCACAATGGAATCACTGTTAATCTCCTCTTCTTTATACACTGAAATACATTTAGAATTAATTCTTTGGAAATGAATGGAATAAAAATGAAGAAAATATGAGCATTGCACTGGAACTAGCTTTTGTTCAATACTATGACTTACAACTAAAAATATCAAGGAAGTCCCAGATTGAGTGACTGTGCTCCTGTCGTCTGAGCTGAGAAGAGAAGACTGTATGTATTAGGACCACATACATAATTCGTTAGTAATGTCTACATCATGAAAAATACTTTATTTCTTTATTTAAATAACATACCATGTAATAAAATCCCCAATTAATTGAGAAGCTGATATAAATGTTGTGCCAGAATCAGCTAAGTGCGGGGGGGGGGGAACTTTAAGCATAAGGATGACGAACTACTCTCTCCCCAAATATATTTGATTCTCAGTGTATTTCAATATAAAGGTGAAGTTGTGCATAATAACATTTGCCCAAAAGAAGTAATGTATTTTTCTGCACCTTAGACAAGAAAGGAAAAGGAAGAAGACGTGATACACCATGTCCCTGGGAGGCCTACCACCCAGGGATGTCTTTCTAGCTGCTTGAAATCTTGAAGTTTTAACTTACTTGTTATTCAGGAGTGATAGGGTGAGGAAAAGGGGAAAGGAACAATGGGAAATAGCATGCATAGAGAGACAGCTCTAATCTTCCTCTCTTTTAGAGGAAGGAAAGGAGTTTGGGGGTAAATGAGAATTTTATTTTCACGGATCAATTAAATTATTTCTGCACATTTTCCATCACATGCTAATTTTATGTCTTGGTTGAGTTCACCATTCCCCAACGCGATCTCAAAGCAGACCCTGAAACAAAGACTCCAATGCAAATAATTTGTTGGGAGGTAATCTCCCTAAGTACTGATAGGGGAGTGGATGCATAAGAAGCTGAAAGAAAGGAAGTCAATAAAGTTTGTGTTATCAAGTCAGTTACCACTGTGGGCAAGTGGAGCTCAGGCCTTCTAAGGAACTCTTGTAGACAGTGAAGAATAGTCTTCAGAACTACCCACAATTGAGGAACAAAGAAGCTTGTGGTATTGGTTGAAGGCTATTTCCGGAGGATTTAAGTCTTTAGCACCTTTGACCTGTGCTGCTGACAAGCTGAGGCTGTTCCCTTATGGAAATGAATGCTAATTAGATATGGGCAAGGTACTGTCATGGATTCTGGCATAAGACACATCTTGCAATTTCACCTAAAGTTGATAAACTTGTTGCTCTCTCAAATTAGGGAGGGCTATATTAATTAAATGGTGGATTATTTGTATAAAGAAATTGAGTATTTTTCACGATGTTGACATTAGTAAGGTGTGAAATATGCACTATAATTTATTAATTGGTATGGTTAAATATACTGTAGATACTGTGAAATCACTCGTTGAACGTTTAAGAGCCAATTAGTTTGTGTCAGAACCTGCACTAGATCTTAAGTCTAATGATTCCTTGGTCAACGGCAGGGTAAATCAAGAGCCCTGATGCAATTATCCTAGAGCATGGAATTCTTCCCAGATACTAATTGCCATACCAAGGCCATTTTTTCATCTAAGACACTAATCATAGCCTAATTTCTGGATCTCGAACAGCCCAGCCCTATATTAAACCTTTCCTACCCCCTTCATTGACCTCAAGATATAATCCACCCTCACCTGCCCTCCACTAAAAGGAAATTTTGTGAATTGAATCCTTCAGAATCTTTCGTTTGTTGTCTTCTGTGGTCTCTACTGGTAAAATAATAGCTAAAATGTTTTGAGCATTTACAATAGAAGCACTGTTTAAAGCACTCTATATGTATTTACTAATTTAATTCTCACAATAGCACCATACGGATGGTACTGTTATAGGTCTCACTTTATTGATAGACAATGAGGCACAGGGAGGTTGAGTAACCAGTGCATGATCACCCAGCTAGTAGCAGAGCTAGGATTTGAAGCCAAGCAATCTGACTGCAGAACATGTCTTAAGTTTTAAACCGTTGGAAACGGTGCTATTTTATTTCCAACTTCTTTATTGATAGTAATTTAATTTTAAACCTAAATTTTAGCATATATTAAAATCAAAATATAAAAAATCCCCAGTGACTATGGAGGGGATTGGACCGAATTAATCAAAAGGTTGAATTTCAGGACATTAATTACTGTATTGTTTTATACAGAATAGGTTTAGCTCTTTTTATAGTTCTTTGAATTACATAAAATGAAATCAGCTAATAAGTAGAAATTCTTAAGAGACTTACTTTACAGAGCAGTTAAGAATGATTTATGCTCACTTACACTTATGTACCTATCTATATTCATGGCCATTTTATCCACTGGTGAAAAAGATTTCTCAGATACCATAGGCAACAAAATATGGGTACTAGGTGATCCATTGTGTGGCAAGAAGAGGGTTTCATAGTAGTAGAAACTCCTGCTTTTTGCTGGGCCATGCATTACAAGGAAAATCTGAGCCTCTGTATTTAGCCAAGTTCCCCTCTAAGCCCCAGAATCAGGCAGGCAAATGCCAGTAGCAGTCCTGATCAATCCAAACAGAGGATACATTCCTAGGTCACAGGCTAAGCTCAACTTTCCTCCATTTCTCCTCTATAAGAAAGAACTCTGGGAACCAACATGAGTAGGTTCAAATCCTAGTTTCACTCCTCACTGTTTTCCTATCCTTAAAATTGGGCCAATGATAAGACTGTTCCCATGGGCTTGTTGTGAAGATTAAGTGACCTATTATGGATAATTTGAGAAGTACCTGACACATGGCATTGCTGATAAATGGTGATGTTTAATTGTACTTATTATGTAACTGTGACAGAGTGGTAAATGTGTTCTGAAATCAAAACTGTCAGGGATGGAATCATGACTCTGCCACTTACTTGCTATGTTAGGCAAGTTACTTAATCTCACTAAACCTCAGTTTCTTCACCTCAAAGATAGGTTTTATAAAAGTTATTGTAAAAATATAATATTATTATTATAAAATAAGAAGTGAAAGAAGAAAACATAGGTGACGTGATGAATATAATAACTGGCACCATGTACAAATCTCCCCAAATTTTAGTTTTTTGTTCCCTTTAGCATAACAACTAATTTTGGCCATCTACCCCAACCCCCACATTCCCAATTCAATGAAAGTGATACACACATCTAGGGCATGACCAGGATTGATTTGGAGAATTTTTGAGTGTGTGTCCTATACGCATTTCCAAATGTACCAAGATGTTACTTAACCATCCTGTGCCTCAGTTTTCTCAGCTGTAAAATGGAGATAAAAAGCAGTATCTTGGTGGATGTGGAATGAAGTCATCAACACGGCAAGATAAGACATCCCCTGAAAAAACCTCCCCAGACATTTAGCAAATAAAAGGAAAAATGTCACTTGCTTAGGAGTCTGGAGGATGACTGGAGAAAGACTCCACAAGTGCTGAATCAAAGAAAAAAGAAAAATATCAGGTAAGCAATGTCCATCCCAGACTCACAGCTCCATTCCCATTCCCCTTCCCCTCACTGTTCCCACACAGCCTGGGAGCTGTTCAGAGACAGCAGCCTGTGTCCCTCCCACCATGGACAGAGACTATAGAGTTAACTACAGTGAGTTAGAACCCCATGCATATCCAGGCACAGGGACCTAAATTCACAGAGACCCAGGGCAGAACACAAGCCATAGAAGAGTGCTACATACAAAAGGGCCCCTGGGGTAAGGGGAAAGAGAGACTATAGTAGAACTGCTGGCACGAACTGTTGTGCCCTCACTCAATGCAGTTTCTGTTGGCTGGAACACCTAAATCTATAATGAACTTTTCTGGAATGATCTTCCTTTCTGGATTGACCCCATCTGTCTCCCCAGGATGGGATACTCTAAAAGAAAAGAAACCAGAGGCAGAAAAGCCACACAGAAGAAAAGAAACTGAACTTATGGATGATAGGACAGGTCCCAGAACTGAAAAGTAGAAGGAAAACAGGGCACTGAGTGAAGGAGAGAATTAAAATAAATCATAGGGAGTTGGGGAGAAAATTCTGCACAAAAGAAGCAGAACAGATCAAGTTTCTCAGAGAAGGAACAGAGCAAAGGATGCTTTCTCCTGGATATGAAACACTTACACAATCATCACAATCTTAAAAATTGCACCACTTATCCAGGGCAAGAATCAGATGAAGAACTGATTCAATCTGAACAGTTTAAACCCTGGTTATTCAAAAAGTCTAGAAGAAGTTGAGCCAAGTGTCAAAGAAGAGCCTTAATACAAAGCCAATAAACAATAAAACTCTTGACAAGAGGGAGAAATGGACCATTAGAGTTAACTCATCAAGGTAATCAGATGCCTGGACATCAGGAAAAAAATACAACTCATAGTGAGAAAAACGAAGATATGACTCTGTCAAGGGAACAAATTAAACTTTCAGAGGAGACTCAGCCTTGGATCAATTTATTAAAGATGTCCAAACAAATCTCCTAAATCAATTCAAGAAAATTAAGGAAAATATGGATAAAGAGAAAAAGCATCTTAAGAACACAATGCATAATCCTAAGGTAGAATTTAAAAGTATAAAAATATATATAACAAAAATTGTGGGGATGAAAATCACAATAGTGCAGATTAAAAATATACTAGAGGCATACAACAACAGATTTGAACTGGGAAAAGAAATAATCAGTGACTTAGAAGATGGGGAAATCAAAATCATACAGTCAAAAGAACAAGTAGAGAAAAGAACAAAAACATTGAGCAATGTCTCAGGGACTTGAGTGACAGAATGAAGTACAAAAATATTTGTGTCATGGGTGTCCCAGGAGGAGAGAAGGGAAAAGATGCAGAAAGAATATTTGAGAAAACAATGGTAAAAAATTTCCCAACTCTTATGAAAGACATGATATACGTGTCCAGGAAGTGTAGTGTACTCAAACAAAATAAATCCTAAGACCTCTTCAGGACATATACTAATCAGAATGTTAAATGGCAAAGAAAAAGAAAGAATATTAAAAACAGCAAGAGAAAAGCAATTCATCACATACAAGGGAATTGCAATAAGACTAAATGCTGAAATCTCATCAGAAACCATGGAGCAAGAAGGCAACGGTGTGATATATTTAAGGTGCTGAAAGAGAAAAACTGCCATATAAGAATTCTTTATATGGAAAAAATCCTCCAAAAACGAAGGAGAGTTTAAAATATTCACAGATAAACAAAAATTGAAAGAATTTGTCAACAAGAGATCTGCCCTACAATAAATATGAAAGGGAGTTCTTCAGGCAGAGAGGAAAAACCAGGAAAGAGAGGTCTGGACTAGAGTGTAGAAATGAAGATTATCAGTAAGGGTAACTAAAAGGATGAAAGGAGAGACAAAAGTAAGATATGACATATAAAAAGCAAAGGATAAATTGGCTGAGGTAAGTACTATCATTACAGTTATAACATTGAATGCTAATGGATTAATAAACTCCCTAATCTAAAGACATAGATTGGCGGAATGGAGGAAAAAGTATGATCCATCTATATGCTGTCTAAAAGGAACACCTTAAAGCCAAGAAAGCAAATATATTGAAAGTGAAAGGTTGTAAAAATATATTACACACACACACACAAAAGATATTCCACACAAATAGAGCTGGAGTAGCTATAATAATATCAGAGAAAATAGACGTTAAATGCAAAAATGTTGTGAGATGAAGAAAGAGACTATATATTAACAAAAGGGACAATCCACCAAGAAGAAACAAGAACCATAAGTACTTATGCACCTAACCATGGTGCCCCAAAACACGAGGCAAACACCAGCAAAACTGAAGGGAGAACTATACATCCCTACAATAGTTGTTGGAGATATCAAATACACCACTCCTATCAATAAGTAGAACATCTAACAGAATATCAAAAGGAAACAGAGAACTTGAATACTATGATAAATTAACTAGACCTAGCACATATACAGAACATTGAACTCCAAAGCAGCAGGTTATATATTCTTTTCAAGTGCTCATGGATAATTTTCTTGGATAGACAATATGTTGATTAATAAACAAGTCTCAATAAATTAAAAAAGATTGAAATTCTCCAAAGCACTTTCTCTGACCATAATGGAATGCAGTGGAAATAAAAAACAGGTGGAGACTTGGAAAGTTCACAACTATGTGGAATGTAAATAACACACTCTTAATCAGTGGGTTAAAGAAGAAATTGTAAGAGAAATCAGTAGTTATCTCAAGACAGAAGAAAATGAGAACAAAACATATCAAAACTTATGGAATGCAGTGAAGACAGTGCTAAGAGGAAAATTTATTACCCCAAATGCCTACATTAAAAAAGGAAAAAAGAGCTGACTGTACACTTGGAGGAACTAGAAAAAGAAGAGCAAACTGATCTCAAATCAAGCAGAAGTATAGAAATAACAAAGATTAGAGCAGAAATAAATGAAATTGAGAATAACAAAACAATAGAGAAAATTACAAAAGCAAAAGTTGGTTCTTTGAGAAAATTAATAAAATTGAAAAATCCTTAGCGGAACTGAATATGAAGAAAAGAAGAAAGATGCAAATAAATAAAATCAGATAAGAAAGGAAGGGCATTACTATTGGCTCTATAGAAATACAAATTATCATAACAGGATACTATAAACAGCTATATGCCAAGACATTAGATAACTTAGATTAAACAGACAAATTCCTAGAAACTAATGAACAATGCATACTGACTCTGGAATAAATAGAAGACCTCAACAGAAGAATTTCAAGTAAAGAGATTGAATCAGACATCAAAAAACTTCTAACAGGGAGGGCCACGGTGGCTCAGCAGGCAAGAATGCTTGCCTGCCATGCCAGAGGACCCGGGTTCGATTCCCGGTGCCTGCCCATGTAAAAAAAAAAAAAAAAAAAACTTCTAACAAAGAAAAGCCTAGGGCTAGATGGCTTCATAGGAAAATTCTACTAATCATTGCAAGAATTACTACAAATCCTGCTCAAACTCTTCCAAAAAATTTAAGAGGAGGGTAAACTACCTAATTCTACGAAGCCAAAATCACTCACTAAAGCAAGATAAAGGCACCACAAGAAAAGAAAATTAAAGACCAATTCCCCCAATAAATATAAATGCAAAAATCCTTGGTAAAATACATGTATATTGAAAAAAATACTTGTATATTGAAACAAGCAGCACATTAAAATAATTATACGCCATGATCAAGTGGGTTTCATCCCAGGTATACAAGGGTGGTTCAACACAAGAAATACAATTAATGTAATATACCACACAAACAAATTGAAAGGGAAAACACCACATAAACAGATCAATAGATGCACAAAAGGCATTCAACAAAATCCAGCATCCTTTCTTCATACAAATATTTCAAAAGATATTAATAGAAGGAAACTTCCTAAACATGATAAAGTGCATATATAAAAAACATACAGCAAATGTCATACTCAATGGTAAAAGACTTAAAGCTTACTCTCTAAGATTTGGAACAAGATAAGGATGCCCATTGTCACCAGTTATTCAACATTGTGCTGAAAATACTAACCAGAGTAGTTAGGCAAGAAAAAGAAATAAAAGGCACCTGGATTGGGAAAGGAAAATTAAAACGTTCACTCCTTGCAGTTGGCATTATCATATATATAGATGGTCCTCAAAAATCTGCAAGCCACTAGAGCTAAAAAACAAATTCAGCAACATGGCAGGATACAAGATCAATGTGGAAAATCACTGTTGTTTCTACTGTACACTACTAAAGAGAACTCTGAGGAGGAGCTCAAGAAAAGATTCCATTTATAATAACAACTAAAAGAAAAAATAGCTAAGAAAAAATTTAAACAAGGATGGAAAGGAACTGTACATAGAAAACTATAAAATATTACTAGAAGAAATCAAAGAAGACCTAAATAAATGGAAGGACACTTCATGTTCATGGATTGGAAGACTAAATATTATGAAGATATGAATTCTAACTAAATTTATTAACAGATTCAATGTAATCCCAATCAAAACTCCAGCAGCCTACTTTGCAGAAATGGAAAAGTATCAAATTTATTTGGAAGGTTAAGGGGCCCTGAATAGCTAAATAACATCTTCAAAAAGAGAACAAAGTTGGAGGACTCATACTTTCTGACTTTAAAGACTATCACAAAACTACATTGGTCAAAACAGCATGGTACAGACACAAGAAGTGATATATCAATCAATGGAATTGAATTAAGTGCTCAGAAATAGACCCTCACATCTATGACCAATTTTTGGCAAGGCTGCCAAGTTCGCTCAATTGGGAAAGAATATTCTCTTCAATAAATGGTATTAGAAACTGGATATCTATATGCAAAATAATGAAAGAAGACCTCTATCTCACATCATATAAAAATTAACTCTGATTAAAGAACTAAATGTAAGAGCCAAGACTATAAATCTCCTAGAAAAAAATGTAAGGAAGCATGTTCAGGATCTTGTATTAGGCAATGGAGTCTTAGACTTTAGACCCGAAGCAGAAGCAATGTAAGAACAAATAGATAAATGGGAGTACCTCAAAATTAAAAAAATTTGTGCATTAAAAGACTTTGATGAAATTGAAAAAACAACCTGCTCCATGGGAGAAAATATTTGGAAACCACATCTCAGATCAGGGTTTAATGCCCAGAATATATTAAGAAATTCTAAAACACAACAATAAAAAGACAAACACCTAATTAAAAATGAGAAAAATTCTTGAAGGGACATTTCTTCTTAAGGTAAATAAAAATAGCTAAAAATCACATGAAAAGATGCTCAACATCACTACCTATTAGGGGAATATAAATCAAAACCACAATGAGATAACATTTCACACCACCTACAGTGGCTGCTATCAAAGAACAGAAAATTTCAAGTGTTGGAAAGGATGTGGAGGAATAGGAACACTCATCTACTGCTGGTTGGAATGTAAAATGGTGCAGCCACTGTGGAAGACAGTTTGGCAGTTCCTCAGGAAGCTAGGTATAGAAATGCCATTTGATCTGGCAGTCACACTACTAGATATATAGCTGATAGCTGGGATGAGAACAGACATTTGCACATTGACGTTTATAACAGCATTATGTCACAATTGTCAAAAGATGGAGACAACCCAAGTGTCCATCAACTGATGAATAGATAAGCAAAATGTGGTATGTACATATAATGGAATATTATTCAGTAAGAAGGAATGACGTCCTGATGCATGAGACAACATGGATGAACTTGAGGATATTAGATTCAGTGAAATAAACCAGACACAAAAGGACAAATGTTGTATGATCTCACTAATATTAACCAATTATAATAAGCAAACACACAGAGTTAGAATCTCGAATATGGGTTACCAGGGGATAGACTGGTGTAGAGAATGAAAATTGGGTGCTTAATTTGTACAGAATTTCTATTTAGGTTAATTGTAAAGTTTTAGAAATGGATGGTGATGATGGTAGCACATTACTATAAGTGTAATTAGCAGCAATGAATGTAAATGTGGTTGAAAGGGAACATTTGGAAAAGCCATATTTTAATCTAAATCCCATTTCGTAAAGGCAGAATAATCCCTATTCAATACTGTATGTTTGAAACTGTAATCAGATCATCTCCCTGGAGATGTGATTTAATCAAGAGTGGTTCTTAAACTGGATTAGGTGACGACATGTCTCCACCCATTTGGGTGGGTCTTGATTAGTTTCTGAAGTCCTATAAAAGAGGAAACATTTTGGAGAATGAAAGATATTCAGAGAGGAGAATGAAAGAGATTTGGAGAGAGCAGAGAATGCTGCCGCACCACAAAGCAGAGAGTCCACGAGCCAGCGACCTTTGGAGATGAAGAAGGAAAATGCCTCCCGGGGAGCTTCATGAAACAGGAAGCCAGGAGAACAATCTAGCAGATGACGCTGTGTTCACCATGTGCTCTCCCAGCTGAGAGAGAAGCCCTGACTGTGTTCGCCATGTGCCTTCTCACTTGAGAGAGAAACCCTGAACTTCATCGGCCTTCTTGAACCAAGGTATCTTTCCCTGGATGGATGCCTTTGATTAGACATTTCTATAGGCTTGTTTTAATTGGGACATTTTCTTGGCCTTAGAACTGTAAACTAGGAACTTATTAAATTCCCCTTTTTAAAAGCCATTCTGTTTCTGGTATATTGCATTCTGGCAGCTAGCAAACTAGAACATGTATGTTACTAGAATGAAAATTAAAAAATAAATATGGGTCTGTAAAACACGCTGACCCCTGTTTTGGATGATGGACTGAGATTAATACTACAAATATAAGAGTTGTTTTCATGAATTATGATAAATATATGACACTAATACAATAATAGAGTGATATATGGGGAAAATGCACCTAATGTAAGCTCTGGGCTATATAGTTAATGGTGCTATTTTAATATTCTTTCATCAATTGTGACAAAGGTTCCACACTAATGCAAAGTGTCAATAATGCAAAGTGTCAATAATATGGAGGTATATGTATTTTTTACTTAATTTTTTCTGTAAACCTACAACTTCTTTAATTAGAAATAATAATAAATCAATAATAGGACATATTCCATAGGCCTGTGTACTGGGTGTTTTAAATTATGTAATCCATGTAATTACTTCACACAGTACATAAAACATAGAATCTCTCAATTAATGCTGGCTACTACTTTTAAAAATATAGTACAATTATTTAAAAAAGGACTGTCACCAATTGCAACAAATGTTCTACACCAATGTATGGAGTAGGTGTGGGTGGTGTATGGGAATCCTGTACCTTAAGCATGATTTTCCTGTAAACCCACAACTTCTCTAATAAATGCTTTTTTAAAGCAATATCTTCTTCTTCAGGTTGCTGCAAAGTAAAGCTTAAATGAATTACGTACGTGAAGTGCTTAGTTACAATGACTGATGCATAGTGAGTCATGCATCACTGTTTATGAGGGAATAAACAGTCACTGTGATTGGCCAATTGGTGGAAGACTTTAAGTCTGTGGAAACTCGTGTATGGTTCACATATAGGTATCTCCTACCCAAAGGTATTTCGTGGTTTAAGCAGTCCTGAATTAGGGCCTGCAGTGCTGCAAGGGAGGATAGGGTTAAGATAAAATACTGCTGTGAAAAGAGATTGGATTTTGTGTGAAAAGACCCAAACCTGACTGCAGACTCTGTTGCCTCCTACTTGTGTAATCTTATGAAACTCACTTTCCTTCTCTGAGTCTTACTTTCTCTATCCGAAAATGGACACCATCAGCCTTACATCACAAGCTTTTTTGTGAAGACTGCAATAAGAAGTCCATGAAAAGTGCTTGGCAAATTATGAAGTACAACACAAATAAAAAGCCTTTTTCTCATCAAAGCTGTTATTATTGTAGATGCTATTTTACAAATGCACACGCCCTCATTCTGTTCAATTGTAAAGTGGGGTTTTTACCTTGGGGCTTTGTAGGACCATCTGCTTAGGTCTATAAGGTGGGGGATCTTGACCTGGGGTGGTCAGAGCTGATTGAAAAAGTCCAAGGCCCCTGATTGAACTTGGTGCCAGTATCCTAACAATCACACTTGCACATAAACTTGGGTGGTTGTAAATATAGGTAGGGTCACTAATCAACCAGGTGGCTACCCGCTGCCCAGAACGTGGGCAATTAAGAACAAGGGCCATTTTCATCCGGAGGGTTTGCTATTTCATAGCCAATTACCCGGGCAGCTTCACCCCACTTTGAACTTTGTGGGAAGTAAGGGCAGCATATGCATCTGCAGCCTCAATAGCTTCCCTGTAGCTACTGCCATCAACCCTATTCATCTCTTTCTAAAAGAGTGTCAGCATCCACCTGCCTTTCAGTATTTAACTCTTTCATTTAGAAAGAAGCAGCAGGAAATTTGAACCAAGAGCTATTTTTATCTTTATAATGGCAAAAGCAATTTTACCACTATATCCACGATGTAATCTGCATTTCTGCAATCTGCTATATTTTAAAATATCAAAATCCAGAATGAATGTGTTCTTCTCAGACATTCACATGGCTCCTAAATGCAATTTTTTCCTAATTAGAATGGTGCTCAGTTAAGAGTAAGACATTTAATGTTCTTAGTCCCTACAGCAAATGGAAATTTTCCTGAAGACCAATGTGGCTCAGCTTTACCAAAGAAAATTCAGCTTTATGGTATGAGCTTATTAGCCAAGAGTATTTATTATTAAAATGCACCAATTAGGCCTATAATATTAAAGGAGTCCTGAGGCGGAGGCATACATATGTGTATACACATCCAAAGACACACAGGGACATGCATGCCAGACTGCCAGCTAGTGGTCTGTCTCTCTGCCCCTGTATCACCTTCTGAGAGGGTGATTATGCAAGGGAAGATGGGAGTAGGGGGAGGATGTGGAGAAAGGGTATAAATGGCATCTTTGTGATCTCTATTCCTATTGGTGCAGTTTGAACGCTCTGATCACCCACACACTCCTATCACTCCTCAGTCACGTACTACTTCCCTGAAGCTTTCCCTGCGATCTGAACCCAGAGAACCCTGCTCCTCGATCTGCCCATCACTATTCTCAGAGTAAGCTTCCCAGACCCTTTGGAAACCACAAATGGCTTCCAAAAGAGACCAGCAGACTTAATGGAGGTAGAGAGAGTTATGCACCCCTATATTCAAAGCCCATTTTCAATCATATCCTCCTTGATACTTTTCCTGCCTATCCTTTACAGCATGTGATCTATATAAGAACTTCTCGGATTTTACTGGGAAGATGAGTTCCCCAAGGATCTTGTTAAAATGAAGATTCAGATTTATTAGGCCTGGGCATGTGGCCTAAGATTCTGTTTCTATTAGACTCTCAGTTGATGTGAATGGTCTACTACCCACCATCTTTTTAAGAGTAAGAATCTATTCTACACAATTAAACAATCAATCCTAATCCCTTTTATCTCTCCATATAAGTTACCAATTCTCTGAGACCGGAGATCCTATCTTATATTTCTTGTATAGATTCTTACAATGCTGAGCTCATAATTGTGGCCACTTAAATGTTTCTGGATTAACTGATTGATTTATTGATTGTTTTAACAAAAGCTTTCAAGTCAGACAACCTGGACTGAAATTCCAGCGATGCTCTTTAAAAGGTATGGGACTTTGGTTTAGTAATTTGCCCTTTCTGAACCTTAATTTCCTCCTCTATAATATAATAGGGTAGCTGTGAAGATTAAGTGAACTAACTCTGTAAAGCCGCTCACACAATACTGGACACATAGTAGGCTCCTAATAAATACTACCTCTGCGTTGCCTTAGATTTCTCAGAAAAAGAATTTACAGTGATCACATCATTTAAAAATATCAGTCAAACATTTTAAGGGAGAAAAATGCATTAAAAATGTGTAAACCCTTCTGAAAATGCTTGTTGGAATGTTTTTCTTTCCCCCTACTGTTTTTTGGAACTTTCTTTAACTCACTTATTTCTTTTTTCTCGGGGGGGGGGGGGCAGCATGGGCAGGCTCCAGGAATCGAACCCGGGTCTCTGGCATAGCTAACTCACTCATTTCTTCCTCTTGCATTGCACAAGACAACTTAAGTGTAGTTGAAAGATCCCTGAACTTTCTAATCAGAAAACCTAGATTCCCAGTTCTGTTGTTATTATACAGGAGACACTGAATTAGAACATTAACTTCTCTAAGGTTCAGCTCTCTCCTTTAAAAGGGAATTGATGATAATATCCACCTCATCATTTGCTTATATAATCTATATGCACTATATACATGTGAAGGTTTGTTATCAAGTCCAAGTTCTTGATGCTGTCTGTTTATCTTATATTACCTGTTCTAGAATCCTGTGCCTATCCTAATAGTCTTGGTATTTATCCTCATATGCTTTTAGGAGTTAAGGTTCTCTATAAGTATTCATAAAGTCCTTTACCACTGTGGTATTATTGCCATTGTAAAGAGGGATAAATAAGGCAGAAAAGGTCAATACAATTTGGTAAAATCATCCAGCAAATTACAGGCAGATCTTAAAAGGAAACCGTTTCTTTTTTGCTTTTTGTTTAGATTAGAAAAAAGACACATGAAAGCTGTGTGATTGAAGCAAGCGCCTATTGTTCGTTTAAAATTTACATAAATAGTAGAATACTATCTGAAAAGCAAATGTCAGAGAACACCCATTTTATATTTAGATTTGAAAAACGTTTTCATGGACCCCCAAAGACAGCACCCTAAAGTTTAGGAAAAGCTCATTGACACACAAGTCTACGTGTCCAGTGTCCTTTTCCGTACAACCAAATGCCATTATCACCAAAAGACGTTGAATAGGTTTCTGGGACTTATAACGGGATGTTAGTGGCACATAAACCAGAATCAACTTTCTCAAAGAGTCAAAGCAATTGTCACTGATTCAGAGCTTAGCTTAAGAATTGGTATTATGCTCCCTTTATTTATAGTGGTCTAAAACAACAATCATTTATCCCTCACAGTTTCGTGGGTCAGGAATTCAGTTAGAGCATCTCAGCACCTGAGGGTTAAGCTGGAAGATTCAAAGGCTGGGGGCTATAATCATTTGAAAGCTTGTCCACTCACTTGCTTGGTGGTTGATACTAGTTGTCCCTAAGGGTCTAGCTGAAGCTGTTGGCCAGGATACCTACATGTGGCCTTTCCATGTTTCCTGGGCTTGCTCACAGTCAGATGGCCAGGTTCCAAGGGTATATGATGAGAGAGAATGAGAAAGAGATAAATAGAGCCTGATGGAAGCAAATTGCCTTTGAGGACCTATACTCAGAAGTTACAGTGTTTCATCCACTACATTCTAATGGTTGAGGCAGTTATAGAGGTTCACCAGGACTCAGGGGATGGCACAGTGACCTCATTTCTCAATCTAAGAGCATGTGGTTTGGGATATACATCAATGTGGCCAGCTTTGGAATATATAACCTGCTACAGTCATAAAGGAAGAATCTAGGCTGAGCCCCACAGCATTCATACAGACTATCATTTTTGGCCACTGGGATTCACTAACTTCATATATTGGGAACAGGCTCTCCAGGATTCTGGTTGGCCTCTTTTACTGAGGAAACTGATAAATTAATGAGAGAAACAGTAGTCTTTGCCACTGGAATTCACTAAGTCCAACCACCTCCCTCTTCTATTCATTTTCCTAGATTCTCCTCACCCTTAATTAACACCTCTGTTGGTTTAGGTGGTTAATTTGGTGGGATGACCCAGACCTTCACCTCTGACAGGCCTGGGCCCTGGGCAATATACCTTCATGAGGCTATGCTGGTGCTTTATGTGATGTCACTGTGATGGTTAAGTTCATGTGTCACTTGGCCAGATTTTGGTGTCCACTTGTTTGATTAAACAAGCACTGGCCTGATTGTTAATATGAGGACATTTTGTGGACTTAAATAATCAGTAAGCTCATGGCATTTACAGCTGATTACATCTACAATCAACTGAGGAGATTGTCTTCCACAATGAGAGATGTCTCACCCAATCCTTTGAAGGCCTTAAAAGGAAAAATGATGATTTCTATCTCTACTTCAGACAGCCTGCTTCTCCTGGGGAATTCATCAAAAACCTTCATCAGAGATCCCATTGGACTAGTACATCCCCTCAGTCACGAGACAATTTTTATAAAAATCTCAATATTTAACAGGTATCTCCTGTCAGTTCTGCTTCCCTAGACAACCCCAACTAACAGAGTTATTTATCATCAGAAATTAGGCATGACAGTACCAAAGTAAGCCCGGTGAGACTAAGCATAATCTTACCTGCCACCATTGTGTAACAGCAGCCCTAGAGTCTCCTGATGATTTATACTAATTACGCAACCAGTTTAGTGATTCCTTTCCTTGATCTCTGGTCTATTGGCATGAGAAGTCCAATGTATTTGTACAATAGCTATAGAAAAAATTTATTGGGACATTTACTATGTTCCCTGATAGAAGTATATCCCATTGTGAACCAGGATTTCTAGAACCATAAACCCTAAAGTTTTGGAGATGAGAAGCACAAATACCCAAACTGTGTCACAGGCAGTGATGGTAAGCGGGATACTTATACTTCCACCTCTTGGTTACCAGATCAATGTGTTCTGTCTACTGAGGTCACAGCTCAATATAATGGTCCTTGATTTGGGGTATACACTGAACCCTGAAAAATGGTGCCTCATTCTTACAAGTTATCTTTTATCATCTCCATGCTGTCATCTCAGTTATACCTTCAAAAATTCATTCTAACTGCTTTGTCAGGCCATCAGCTTCTTGGTGGTGTGGTATGCAGTATGACCAGTAGATCCCAATGGTCATGTACTTATTGCTGAAATTTTTTTGCTGTGAAGTGGGACCATTAGTCCAAACGTGTATTATGAGATACTCCACGTTAGTGAATAAAATATCTTTAATCCTGCTGAAAGAGGTGCTGACCAAGACCCCACAGGCAAAACGATATCTGGATTATATCAATTCCAGTCGAAATGAATTGTTGTGCCTTCCAGAGTAGAAAGAGTCCAATTTATTCAACCCCTCAAGGAACGGTGCCTTATTTGGAAGACAGCACTAATCTTTCTTGCTGACAGGTTGGACATTTGGCAGCAACAGTGGCTAGGTTAGAATTGGAGGTTGAGGACCCATGTTATTGGGCCCATAGTTTTTATCCCTGCCACCATGGCTATTTCATTAATTGGTACATTACGCCAGCATTGGAGTGGCTGAAGACAGAGGCTGGCTGATGTCAACTAGATGAGTCATTGTGTCTACTTGGTTGTTTGGCTCCCCTTTTGGGGAGACTGCTCTGTAGTGGGCATTGATAGGCAATACAAAGATATTCATATTTTATGCCCATTCCTATATGTTCATCCACTTGCCTCTTCTGCAGACTTTTTGTCTTTGATCTTCCAATCTTATTCTTTCTAGAACCCTCACCAACTAGCTAAGCCATTTGTTACTGTCATGAATATATGTATATTTTTGCCTCAGGCCAGTCCTCTTCACATAAAATGGATGAATGAGTATACTTCATGAAATTCTGCTCAGTGGAAAGATTTCCTCTCAATGTTGTCTTTCATCACCATCCCTTTGGTTATAATGCGGTAGCAGTCATTTACAATTTGTACTTACATACAGAGCCAAATGGGTTCCTTTTCTTCTCCCTTACCTCTTCCTAAGGGACTCCTCCCATGTGGAAGTCACAGGTGTGAACTGAGGGAAAAGGACCAGTGCAACAGTGGTGAGTGACATGCAGGTCTGGGTCATCAGCTCATGCAGTTTTCTTGGATCTGCTTATTCCCAATTCAGGATATTCTACATCCATATTAGCACAGGTTGCTGTTGTTTCTGCCTGATCGTATGACTTGTTCAATTTGATAGAACATAAATCATACTGGGCAGCTCTGTCTAGTTGGTCACTTTGTGTTCCATGGCCAGATAATCTCTCTTTTCCAGGACTGATTAGCACACAAAAGGTCATTTTTGAATAATGTATAGTTTCTCATTGCAAATGGCATGATTTTCCTATTGGAACTTGTCAAAAATTCCACTTTGTGTCTTTCCACTTCACAGATACCTTCAGTACCATTTGTTCTGAGGTTATATGGTAAATGGGTCAGTGCTACACTGCTTATAAGCCCAAATAGGCCTACTAGACACTGCTTCTGTCTTTATGGTAAAGGATGCAAGATACACAATCTATTGTTTACTTTGAAGTAAACAGCATGGCCCAGATGACTGAACCCCTAAAATATTTACTGTTGAAGCAGTCTCCTGAATCCTCAAATTATTTACCTTCTACTCTCTAGAGTTCATGTTGGATCCAAAGCATCCAATTTTCCATTTTTCACTCATCCTTTCTCTTTAACATAATATTATTGGAAGATTGGACTAATATGGTGTGCTGTAGGAAGCCCAAATGGTCTGGATCTCTTCAGAATATATTTTATGGAGAATGGGAAGGTTAACAGAGTCCTGGGAAAGACTGCAAATTTATACTATTGTCTGTCCTGCGTGAATGCAAACTGCTTTTGATCCTCATTCCTGATAAAAATGAAAAAGAATGCATTCACCCTTTGAACCATAACATAGCATGTGTTAATGTGCTCTAGTTAAAACACCATATCTAGACTAGCAGCTGTAATTGGAGCTATTATTTGATTGAGGTTGCTGTCAATCTTCAGTATCCATCTGCCTTTGTAGAGGCCAGGTTGGTAAAATAATGGGGATATGATGAGGACCACCACCCCTACATCCTTTAGATTTTTAAGGGTGGCACTAATCTCTGTGATTCCTCCAGGATACAATACTGTTTTTAAGTCACTATCTTGACTGTTTATGGCAGTGGGGAGGGGATTTCGAGGCTTGTACTTGGCCTTTCCACTATGATACTCTTATCCTACAGGAAAAGAAAGCAATGTTGGGGATCTTCCAACTACCAAGTATATCCATTCCTTTTTTTTTTTCACATTTTTAAAATTGTGAAATATAACACATATATTTAAAAAGCAATACATTTCCAAGTACATTTTAACAATTAGTTACAGATAGATTTTAAAGTTTGGTGTGGGTTATAGTTCCATGATTTTTTCTTTCTTCTAACTGCTCCAAGACACTAAAGACCAACAGAAATATCAATATAATGATTCAGCAGTCATACTCATTTGTTAAATCCTATCTTCCCTGTTATACTCCTCCTTCTCTTTTTTCTTTTTTGTGAAAAATAACAGAAATACAAAAAAAAAACAATGAATTTTAAAGTACATCACAACAGTTAGTTATAGAACAGATTTCAGAGTTTGGTATGGGTTACAATTCCACAATTTTAGGCTTTTACTTCTAGCTGCTCTAAGGTACTGGAGACTAAAATAAATATCAATATAAGGATTCAGCAATCGTACTTGTTTGTTAAACCCTACCTTCTCTGTATAATTCCACCATCATCTTTGATCTTTCTCCCACTCTTTAGGGCATTGGGCTATGCTCATTCTAATTTTTTCATATTGGAAGAGGATGTTGATAATATGGGATAGGGGGATGGAACTAGTAAGTATTCTGGAGAGGCTGGCCCCTCTGCATTTCAGGACTTATCTGGTCCAGGGACTCATCTGGAGGTTGTAGGTTTCTGGAAAGTTACTCTGGCTTAGAAACTTTGTAGAATCTTATATAATGCCCTACGTATTCTTTAGGACTGGAAGGAATAGTTTTGGTTGGGGTTTGGCAAGTTATGATAGGTAGCAATGTCTAACTGAAGCTTACATAAGAGTAACTTCCGAGTAGCCTCTTGACTCTATTTGAACTCTCTCTTCCACTGATACCTTATTTGTTACACTTCTTTTCCTCCTTTTGGTCAAGATGGCATCATTGATCCCACTGTGCCAGGGCTAGAGTCATCCTGGGAGTCATTTCCCGTGCTGCCAGGGAGACTTTCACCCTTGGATGTCATGTCCCACGTAGCGGGGAGGGCAATGATTTCACTTGAAGAGTTGGGCTTAGAGAGAGTGAGGCCACATATGAGCAACAAAAGAGGTCCTCTGGAGGTGACTCTTAAGCACACCTATAGGTAAGATAAGTCTTTCAGCTACCTGCATAAGCTTCACAAGAGCAAGCCTCAAGATCAAGGGCTTGGCCTATTGATTTGGGTGTCCGTAATGTTTGACACAGTTTCAGGATTTTCCCTGTGGTAAAGTTTCATAGTTCCATATTTTTCTCCCATCTATCAAGGAACTTTGCCAATATGTTATTTTTGCCAAACCTTCTGATTATCTGCTGAATATATCTGGGATGTATCTAGACATTACATTAAGCTATACAGGATTAAAGGCCCTCAGGCCCTCATTCTTATTCTGGGCTCCCTGTGTTTCAATTGTTTAAATGAGCTATCTAGACAGGTTGAGTTAGAGTATGTGCTACAGAAAATTTAGGTTCTGGACAAATAAACCTTTCTTCCTTTGGTCTCAAAGAGTAGGTGAGGTTCTAAAATATAGACATTGTCTTCCTTACTGTGTGTTCTGAATTACCTTAATCCCAACCCGATTGGTTTTGTTCTTATCTCTGAATACCAGGTTATACATATATAAAACAGTCTCTCAAAATCCAGAAATAATAATTGCCACTCCAGACAAAATGTAACTGCTATAAGAGCTTACAATCTAAGTCCCTGTTTTATTATAAGCATTTTCTAAATGAGACCATATGATAATTGCTCTTATTTTGGCTTATTTTGTTTCTGGCTTATTTTGCCTTACCAAATTTCCCACAGGTTCATTCACAATTTTGAATGCCTCACAACTTCGTTCCTTTTCGTAGCAGCACAATATCCGATCATATGTATACACCATAGTTTGCCAATGTACTTCTCAGTCAGTACATCCTTCAGCCACCTGCATTCATTAGGCATCATGTATAATGTCCAAAGTCCACATTCCATTAATACTCTCAATTTTAAGTAATTTCATCATTCCCAGGAGAAAAATAACCAATAAACACACCCTCACCAAATAGGAATTCTAAACTTCCCCTTAATTCTTGTCCTTTTCTCAAAGAACCAACTTTTAGTTTTATTTATTCTTTCTGTTGTTCTTTTGTTCTCCTATTCATTTAACTCTGCTTTAATCTTTGTTATTTCTCTTCTTCTATTTGCCTTGGGGTTAGTTTGTTGTTCTTTCTCAAGTTCCCCTAGGTGC
>PVIY010010599.1:0-68146 GCA_004026745.1 Myrmecophaga tridactyla | reverse complement strand
CTGTCATCTATCAGGTCACCTTTTTTGGAAATGGCACCATTCTCCTTGCCATCAGGACTGAGAAAAAACTGCACACACCCATGTATTATTTCTTGGCCAATTTGTCCCTCTTAGACATATTCTGCCCATCAACTATTATTCCTAAGATGCTTGAGAACCTACTGACTGAAAAGCAAAGCATTTCTTTTATTGGGTGTGCTTTGCAGCTTTATTTCTTGGTGGCTCTGGCCGGGACCGAGGTTTTCCTTCTAGCTGTCATGGCTTATGACCGGTCTGTGGCCATCTGTTTCCCCCTTCATTACACCCTCATCATGACTAAGCAACACTGTGCCCAGCTGATTGCTGGGATTTGGGCAGCAGGATTTCTTCATTCTCTTCTGCATACAGCGTTCACATTCCGCCTGTCTTTCTGTAAGTCCCACCGGGTGAACCAGTATTATTGTGACATCACACCACTGATGGCCCTCTCCTGTTCTTCTACATATGTGACAGAGATAGTTGTTTTACTGGCAGCAGGCATCTTTGGGAGCAGCACCTTACTGATAACCTTTATTTCTTATATTTACATCATATCCACAATCCTAAAGATCCGGTCAACCGAAGGGAGGCGCAAAGCCTTCTCCACATGCACTTCCCACCTCCTTGTCATTGGTCTGTTTTATGGCACAGCAATATTTACCTACATCCGCCCCTCCTACAGTGGACATGCCCCAACCAGTGACAGGCTCATCTCCATGATATATGTGATTATCACCCCCATGTTAAACCCCATCATTTACAGCTTGAGAAATACAGAGGTTAAAGCAGCAATCAGAAGGTTGTATGTCATGTAACATGTTTACAGCAAGCATAAAATTGATAAAGAACTTATTAAACACTCTGCTTAGACTGTATTTATAAGAATTAGGAGAGCTAGTAGAAAAATATCGATATATAGATACCTTTTTTACAAATACTTATGTATATATAGAAAGTACTCTTACAAATAAACATGCATAAACTTAGGTCCTTAGGGTTAGTTCTATGCAAACGTCTATATCTATCTCTATCCCTCGTGAAAACAAAACATTACCAACCAAAACCATCCTTTTATGGAGCCAAAGAGAAAACTGTGAATATAAATGGTATAAGTCATATGAGGGGTCTCTCTTAAACAAATATTTGGTATATCATCACATTATCTATGCCCATATCCATGGCCGTATATGTTCCTATACCTATATCTATGTAATCAAATATATATAATATCATTTATATATTTTATTTATATTTGTATTTATATCTGCTTTCATTCCAGTTTCTATATCCATATGAAACTATCTGTAGGTATTCTTAATTTCTTTACCTTAGCTGATGACCTGCATTTCTTTACCTTAGCTGATAACCTGCGTATATTCATATGCCTCCTTAATATTCTCTTTTCACTCTTCCTCTTCTAAAACTTCACTTTCCATTTACTCTTTTCCCTGTTTTCTTCTTCTTCTTTTTTTTCTTTTTGTTGGGAGGCACCAGGAATCAAACCCAGCATGGCAGGCAAGAACTCTGCCTGCTGAGCCCCCATGTCCTGCCTTCCATTTACTCTTTATTTCTCCCTTTTTCTCCATTTTCCTATGACCACATCCATTTCTATTGTCACCTAACCCACAAAGTAGAATGCTTACCATTCTGTATATTTGATTTTGGATATCTGATTCATTTAGTATATTACTATTATTTTGATGTCAACATGTAAAAAGTGATAGTCTCATCTTCTCCTATATACAAAACTACATAAATCTTTGAATAGTTTGCCCTAAACTTTTATCACCCCTATCAATATCTCATAGCTTCTAAGATTAAAATTTCTAAATTTAGGTCCTAAATTTTCCCTGAAGTTTAGCACTGTATTCAGTATGTACAGAAAGCTGTACATTCTGATTGTAGGCTACTCAACATTTTCCTTTGATTTACTTTCTGTCACCTCTAGAAAACAAAAGGGTCTCTTTGGACTACCACATATGTTATACACAATTTTAAGACAACCATAATGTATAATCTTCTCCATAATGTACCTCAAATCTGTGTATTTCTATCACTTCCTAAAAAAATTGTCCCCAGGTTGAGAATATCTTTAATTTGTGGGTTCCATTATTAGAGGCAATGTCTACCTATTCCCCATCTAGTAATTATTCACACTCTAGCCTTCAGTACCTTCTTTTTCACATTAACCACCTTTTGTCCCTTCTTTACAACTGTATACAGTTATCTCATTGCTAATAAAGTAGTCTTATAGTATTCAAGGCACCCTGTTCTTTCTTTATCTGGTCTGTCACTGATATTTTTTATCATCTTCCAATCTTTAACACAAAATAATATTTTCATATGTGGCTTTGCTTCAAAATCTAGAAGCTATAAACACTTTCAGATGCCAAATTTGGTATCAAGTAGGTTTTCCAACTCAGCAATGTCTCAATATGTAATTCTACAATTTTCCAGTTCTGGCTGAAATATTTGTAACTCAGAGTTAGACACAGGAAGACACACAGACTTGAAGAAGGGAATGAAATTTTAATGGTGAAATTTGATACTTGTTTTTTTTTTATGCTTTAATTTGTTCTATATAGCACCATGGAAGAATGTGATGTCAAAGAATCAAGTAAAAATCTTATTTTATAAAATCATAGTGGAATTTGTTTAATGAAATACATAATAGTAAGTAAAATCTTTAAAATCAACCAATTCTTCTGTCAAAGTAACTGAAACTCAGGCTTGTCAGAACCTGCACCATGAACACAATGGGGAACATTTTTGTGACAATAAAAATGACAACATTCTTGACATAATTTAAATAAGACTAAAGTTACATTGTAAAACATTTGAAATGTGTAATATATATATATCATCCAAAACTCCTTGGGACATGAACATACAGGAAAAATTCAACTCATGAAAGAAAATAAATTTAGAAAATAGCAATCCTGAATTGATCTATATGATGGAACTATATATGAAAGAATTTAAATCAGCTCTTATAAAAATGCTCAGATAAATACAGAAGGGATAACCCTCTTGAAATAAATGGAAATTGATAATACTAACAGGATAAGTAGGTGGAATGAAATGAGGAGTTTGTAATTAAAATTTTATTAACTGAATTTTAAAGAAACAAATTAGATAGGCTATAAAAAGGGGCATCAAATGCCAGAATATTTGAGAGAGATAAATAAAAATTATCCAATCTCAACAATAATGATACATAATTATTTAAAAATATTAACAGTGTCTTAGGGATTATGGGGAAATGATTAAAGCATTTACAGGCAAATTACCTGGAGCTTAAATGTAGGAGAAAAGACAAAAAAAGGAAATAAAATAAAATTCATAAACAATTAATGAAAGACTTGTGACTGAAAACAGTCCCAATTTTGAGAAAGAAAATATTTACCATTTCCAGAAGCTAATGGAATTATGACTAGTGTCAAACCAAAGATATATATGCATACACACACCATAATATAATTCCTACATCCTAAAGAAAAAGAAAAAAATCTTGAAAGCAAATGCAGAAAAACTAAGCAATATATAAGCAAACACCATGATTTAAATGAACACAGATTCTCATTAGTTGACATGAGAACAGAAAGAAATGGAGCACAAGGTTTAAAATGCTGAATGAGGGGGTACAAGGGTAGTTCACTGGTAAAATTTTCACCTACCCTGTGGCAGAGTCAGTTTCCAGTGCATGCACTTCCCCAAAAAACAGACAAACAAAAAACAAACAAAAATTCAACAAATGGTGGTGAAATAATGGAAAGCTAGTGAAATGTGACCCTGCCATACAGCATACAAAACATGGTGAATGAAAATAATGTTAATGCAAAATTTGGATGACCAAAAGTATACTTAAGGGATTTGATGTTAATTTCATGTATCAACTTGTCTGAGTTATTGTGTCTGATCAAACACTGGCTTACTTGGTACTATGAAGCAACTTTGCAGATGGGATTTGCATTACAGCCAGACAACTCCATCCACATTTAACAAAGGAAGAGGCTTTTTAGTAACTTTGGTAATCTCCTCATCCAATCATATGTAATATACATCAACATCACCATTATTAGAGAATCTAGATAAGGGTATTCTCTATGAAGTATAAATTTGCCAACCTCCCTGTTGGTTCTGTTTCTCAGGAGAAACAAGATTTATTCAAGAATGCAGGTGATATAAATTTTTTCAGTTAAATTATAATTAAGGATTTCATTGCTAGCACACACATTGTCAAATAATACCTAAAAGAAGTTATTTAGTCAGAAGAAAAATGAAAAAAAAATGGAATATCAATTATGAAAAGCAAATGAAATGCTGCATCTGTGTAAACATAATAGACTATTCTTCCTGAATCCATTTAATTTATTTTGGGTGTTGAAGCTTTAAATATATAGCATTATCTTATGAGGTCTATAACAGATGTAAATGTTAAAACTTAAGAAAATAAAACATAGTGGTGGGGCACATAATTGTTCTAAGTGGTGCTAAATTTCTACATTAAACTTACAATGGTAAAATATTGATTCTAATATGACTGTGAAAATCAATGTATATAGTTATGGTAGTAAAACTTCTAGAAGTGCTCCACCATAAATTTTTTGCATTATTCTCAGGAACAAGCTAATGTGATGAATTAGCACTCCCATAATTATGTTATATGGTACAGTTCACCTTAAAATAGGATAATCATTCTGAATCATTCTGATTTTCTAATGGATCTGACATAATTTCATGAACCCAAAAAATCAGAGAGCTTTCTCTGGCTGATGTCAGAGGAGAAATCTAGAAAAATAAAAAATGTGAAAAAGACTTAACATTGCTGGTTGTGAAGATAAAGGAGGCCATGTGAGGAGGAAAGCAGGTTAATTTAAGAAGCCAGGTGAGTCCTGATTAAAAGTATAAAAGGATATAGAGACCTCAATCTATGTAAGGAGTTATATTCTTCTAAAAGCTTGGATGGACTTGAAAGCAGAGTCTTTCACAGATTTTCCAGTAGAAAACAGACCCAAGAAGATATCTTGATTTTAGCCTTCATTGATTTGAGCAGAAAATTCACCCAGAGTATGTGACAATTTTTGACTTTGGAAATTCTGAGACAACTTGTTTTAGAATGTCACTAAGTGTGTGGCATTTTGACATAGCCATAGAAATATATTCCAAAGTAACCCCAAGTAAAACATGTCAAAGTACACAAATGTCATGGGCAGGCTCATGTGTCAACTTATCCAGGAGATGGTGCCTATTTGTCTTGTCAGGCAAGTGCTGACCTGCCTGTTGCTATGAGAACATTTTATTGACTTAAATAGCAATTATGTCAGCTGTATCTGCAGCTGATTGCATTTGTAATCAGCTAAGTGGAATGCCTTCTGCAATGAGTGATGCTTAATATAATCAGCAGAAGGCTTTTAAGGAGGAATCGGAACAGACAGTCTCCCTTTCTGCTTCAGAAGGTGAGCCTTTCCTGTGAAGTTCATCAAGGCCCTTCATTGGAGTCACCAGCTTTATGACATGCCCTATGGATTTGTACTCTTCCATCCCCATTGTTGTCAAGCCAGCCTCTCCTGAGAGATTGCTGTGGACTTCATCAGAGTTACCAGCTTGCAGCCAGCCCTACAGACCTTAGACTTTACATTCCCACAGTTATATGAGACACTTTTATAAATTTTACATCTACAGATATCTCCTGCTGATTTTGTTTCTCCAGAGAACCTAGCTAATACACATGAATATATACAAAAAGTTATTATTAAAAATAATAGACAAAGGAAGATGTAATAATAAAAGAACTTCAAGTAGGCACACAGAAGGATGAAAGAGGAAATAGTAAACAGCTACAGGAAAAACACAATGAAACAAATCATAAAATGGTTTGTAGACATGAAATATTCCAAAAGTTGGTTTAAATGCACACAACATATTTAGTTAATTGAAATGCAAGCATTGTGAGAATTGACTGAAAAATGCCACAATGAATGCAGTCTATAGAATGTTACTTGAAAGATAATGATATAAGTAGATTAAAATTGAAATGATTAGAATACATACAAGCAAACACTACAAAAAAGGAAACTTGCATGGCTATATCAGTATCAGGCAAAATAAGTTAGGGTAAGAAAAATTGCAATCAGCAAAGTAAGATACTACAATATGATGAAAAAGTTAATTTACTGTGAAAACATAAAATTCTTAAGCATGTATATATCTAAAAGCAGCTTCAAACTACATAAAACAATAAATGAAACAACTGATATGCAAAACAGAGAAGTCTACAAATGCAATTTGGGATTTAAACTCTATTCTCTTAGTACTCAATAGAAATCAGCATCCTAAAACAAAGCAACAATAAAGAGAACCAGAATGCACCACTAACATTTATGATTTATTTTATAAGTAAAACACAAAATAAAACTATTTTTAAGTAAAAGTGACAGTCATCAAAATAGACCTCTCCTTAATAATGAAACAAAATCTCACATATATAAAAAAATTAAAATGTGGCAAGCATTCTTCCATTCAGTTTGAGTGGTTTTAAGGAAGCCAGTGGAGCTGTTAGGGGAACTAAAAGACTGTTAGAGTTACAAAGAAGTAGCAGGCAACTGGCTATAACTGCAAAGAAAAGGGAACCAAGTGCACAGCATCAAAAGCTAATCATATGTGCATAAATTATACAAATTTTGAATCTATGCTTAGGCCAAATACATCCTGCTTCTGTGGTCAAGTAATGCAGGTGGATTCAACTGGTTGCAGGCACAGACACAATAGGCCCAAGCACATCCTTAAGGTGACATCTGCCTTATTAGACTAGTAAAAGATACACCCAGAAGTGGAGACTTTCTATCGTTTTTTAATATGCACTGAATGAAATAGTATTTAGTAAACATAGGGGTATATAACCCTACTAAAATGCTCTTTCTTTAGCAGTCAACAGACAATTATAGATGCAAATGATGTTGGCTTTTTGTAAAACACCTGGCCCCAAGATACACACACCTAAGCCATGAATAGGATAGCTTAGGGGCTCTGACTTTTAGATGACAGTCAGACAATTGCCTCTGCAGACTGAAATAAACTTGAATCTCTTACTTGCATTGTGTTTCTTCTAAATCAGAGCATTTGCTGTTGGTTTTCTTAAGAGGCTAGTGTTTTCTCAACCCAAAAATAAGATAATGCATTTAATGTGATATGAATAAGAAAATAATAAGAAGTAATTCTCCAAAGAATAGGAAATTATACAGCAGATACTTAAGCAATTCATTGTTCAAAGAGAAATATATAGATGAACTATAAATTATTCAACATTGAACAATATGAAAAAAAGGATATGAAACTTTCTGGCATATATATGTGTGTGTGTGTGTGTGTGTGTGTGTGTGTGTGTGTGTGTGTGTGTGTGTGTGTGTAACAGAGTTCTGAGTGGGAAATAGGAAAGAAAACCCAAAACATGGAAATGAATGAAAAGTTATGTATAAAAACAGAGATAAATATAATTGAAAGCAGATACCCTATTGGAAGGAGAGTTGTGGGAAGATGGATAGTATAGGAAAAAATCCAGGAACCAATTCCTCCACCTAAACAACTATTGATCTTGAAGTCAGTCTGGAGCAACTGTTTAACTCCAGAGTCTGGTGGAAAACTGTGCCTTTGCAGGGAGGAGCAGGAGGAAGAGTCTGCTAAATTACAGTAAATAATGCCACCTTCACTACAATAATGCCCCATCAGCCAGCACATGGCAGCTGGCAGTGGTGACTACAGCTCACACTCCTGGCACAGTTCCTGGTGCCATGATGGGACATAATGACCAAATGTTCCAAATTCCAGAGGTGTGTGATCTGAACATTGACCATTGCTTTTAATTAGCTATTTCAGATTGCTGGGGGTCTTCTCTGATGGTGACAATTGCTTCTACCTGATTAGGATGATGAGAGCAGAGGAATTATAGAGGGAGTAAATTTCCTCAAAATATAGGAAACAGATAAAAGGCTGCATTAACTGGGCAAGTGCTGAAGCAAGGAAACAGCTTCAAAAGCAATAGGAGCTTATGAAACCCTTGCTGGCCCATCAATCAATCCCTGCCAAATGTGTGACCCATTGTGGGTCCCTGGCTTTGTTCCAGAAAGAACCAGGTGGCCTCTGTGCATGTACTGGGGTGCACTTATGTTAATTTCAATTTATCCAGTGGAAATCTGAGCGACTAAGCTGGGTAACTTATCTCAGGCTCCAATTCCATAAAGTTGTCCTGAGGCAGAGAAACTGCTTGCACATACCTGGGACATTGTGAAAAATATTTTGTCAAAATGGCATAGGCAAGGCACTATGCAAATGAAATCACACAACAGAAGACACAGGGTGGAGTGAAAGTCTATGACAAAGGTGGTAGAGGGGAAGTTAATTCAAACATCTTTAAACTATAAACCTTGAAAATTCTAAGATCCATACCAATGATTAAGAGATATCAGACCCAAATTACTAATATTGGAAATGAAAGCATCAAATATTGAAAGAAAGTAAGGAGATTACAAGGGGCTATTAAGAACAAGCATGAGCATAAAATTGGTGGCCTACATGAAATGAAGCAAATGCTCTGAAACCATAAACTACCAAAATTCACACAAGTTTAAATAAATCAACTGAGAAGAATGTTAAGCATAAGAAAATATTTTTCAGGCTACCAACAGCAAGAAAGGACTTTTCCTGGTCTGGGTGGATTCACTGGCAGATTCTGCCAAATATTTAAATTATTAAAGAAGAAATGACATCAGTGTTCTACAATATTTTGCAGAAAATCATTTCATGAGGCCAGCATCCTACAATAACAAAACTCAACACAGAATGTAGTATAAAATAAACAACAAAAGTCCTTTTCCCCCAGAACCAAAAATTCTGAATAACTAATTATTATTATTATTATTTTGAACTGGAATCCATTAACAATCACAAAAGTTACAAAATGATGATCAAGTAAGCTTTCAACTTAGCAAGTACGAGTTGCTCATTACTGGAAAATCAACCAATGTTTTCTCATTTTAATAGGCCAAATAAGAAAAAAAAAGATTATAGACATTGATGTAGGAAAACATTTCATTGAAATTCAACATTCATTTGCTATAATGACTATCAGCCAAATAGGAATGCCCCAGAAAACTTCCTTGAAAAAGTACACATTGTCAACAAAAACTCTACAGTAAAAGTCATACTTAATGGCAAAAAACTTAATATTTAAAAACTAGAATTGGGAACAAGGTAAGGATGTACATTTCTGCCTCTACTAACAATGATCCAAAATCATAAAATGTAATAAAACGGTGAGCAACAATTAAAATAAATAAAAATGTTCCTATACAAATAAGTTGCAAGTTTTGATATAAATTGTTCTAATGATCTATAAAAAACAAATAAACCTCCCAGAACAAATAAAGAAATTATGTGAGGCCCCAAGATTCAGAGAAATCATCCCAAAATCAATCATATTACTATATACTAGCAATGTAAAGGAAGAAAGTAAAAATTAAAAAGGATATTGCAATCACCACAATAATAAAGAAAAATGAGATGTTAAGGAAAATATATCAATGCAATGTATATTGGACATAAAGACTGCAAATTCAAAGCATTCTAGGCCTCTCTATCAAGACTCTTACAATGTTTTCAGAATTTTCTCCTATCCATTTAAAAGCCAAACCAATCTGTTTGGTATTTACAAACCACAGCACACCACTCCTCTGGTACAAAAATCTGTATTAGTTTACTAAAGCTACTGGAATGCAATATAATAGAAATGGAACCACTTTTAAGGAGGTGTGCTCCTTGAAATGGTCATGAACCTTAGAAAAGCCATGTTTTCCTTCCTGTTCTAATCGTATTGTGGCTGACCTATTGTTTAGCACTGAAATTTTTATTAGATTATCTCTAGGGAGGTGTGGCACACGCAATTTTAGGTGTGGCCTTTTGATTAGATGAAGATGTGATTCCAGCCATTTGAGGTTGGTCTTCATTAATTTAGTGGAATCTTTTAAAAGAGAAAACATGTTAGAGAAAATTCAGAACTGAGAGAGATATGGATTTTTGGAAATTGTTGGGGTGCCTAGACACAGGAGATGCAGATGCTTGGAGTACCATTGCTTCAGAGCTGACAGAGCCTATAAGATACCCAAACATTTAGAAATGCAGTTCCCAGCAGATGTTTCAACATGCCTTCCCATGGGATACTAAGCAAGCCAGAATCCAGAGTCATGCCATGGAGGAGCTAAGAGAAGGCCCTCAAACACAAAGTGAGGATCCCTCACAGGAAACAGAGGCTGAAAGTGGAGACCAGGAGCAAGGGTTCAGCAGAAGCCACTCTCACGCCTTCCAAGATGATAAAGGTGTTCTGGATGACATCAGCCTTTCCTCAGTATAGGTAACCTCTTCTTAGTGCCTTAATATGGACATTTTCTCAGTCTTAGAAGTAGCTGCAAGCTTGTAACTTATCACAATCTCTTCTTAGTGGGCCCATATCAATAAACTCAGCCTGATCCAAGAATTTAAATTCCTCCCACCATTATCCCACACCCTTAAAATTTATTGCCACACATATTCCCCTGTTTTCTATCCATATAAACTTGAAAACTAATGCAGTTCTTTTGCAGTATAACATATCTTCTCAAGAGTGATAGTTTGTATCTCATTTTTTGGGCCTGTTGTGACTTTAGTCTAGTTATAGGTCTGGAAGAAATGAGGGATAGTGGGGATGGGTCATGTAAATAAATAGAAGCATCTTCCAAGACAATTGCTTCAAGGTATTCATTTGTAGTTTCATCTGGTGAAACAGGATTAATCACTCTAGGGTTAATCCCTTCAGGTGGAGGTTGGGTGGCCAACTCCTCAGGGCAGGCTGGAGGTGGTGTGGCTATGTCCTCAGGGCAGACAACAAGAGGGTTATCTAGAAAGACTTAGCATGATCTAGGGTTTCAACCTCTCCACCACCATCATTATCAATCCACATGCCACCATCTCATTTTTCAGGGTCCCACTCCTTTCCACCCAAGGCCTTCAATTTAATGGCAGACACGAATGCAAGATTGAGATTTCAGTTTACAGTGTAAAGTAGCTACTCTAACAATGACACTCTGAATCTGATTTTCAGGGATCTCATTCTGCTACTATAGGAAATAAGATTTGCCTTCATAGCACTCATAGTAACTATGTTAGTTAGATTCAGTTGTCAACTTGGCCAGGTGAGCATACCTAGTGTTGTTGCTGTGGACATAAGCCAATGGTACGTGAACCTCATCTGTTGCCAATAACATCTGCAGTTGGCTAGGAGGCATGTCTGCTGCAATGAGTGATGTTTGGCTTAATTGGCTGGTGCTTAAATGAGAGAACACAACGTAGCACAGCCTAAGCAGCTTGGCATTCCTCATCTCAGCACTTGCAGCTCAGCCCAGGCCTTTGGAAATGCAGAAAGCAGTTACCCCAGGGAAAATTGTTGGAACCTAGGGGCCTGGAGAGAAGACCAGCAGAGACCATTCTGTGCCTTCCACGTAAGAAAGAACCTCAGTGGAAAGTTAGCTGCCTTTCCTCTGAAGAACCAACAAAATAAATCCCCTTTTATTAAAAGCCAATCCATCTCTGGTGTGTTGCATTCTGGCAGCTAGCAAACTAGAACAGTAACTTTTAAATCTGTCAAACAGCATCTAAGTTTCTCATTTGAAGGTTTCAGCTCACCCCTTTCAGTCATCAATGTGTACAGCATATCTAACAGCAACCAGTTAATGTCTCTATGCCCCTTAAATCCAGAAAACTCTGTAAAGGTGTAAAAACATTATTCCCCAGGCTCCATATAACTGAAGCATTAGAAGAATCCAGTTATGATATTTTGACATCTCTTTTGCCAGCTTTCCCCATGGATTGGCAGTGTCATTCTGATTATGGGAAGCACAGTCCTTAGTGCCTTTGAGTCCAGAGTAGAAAACCAACTGTAAAAAAGCAGTTTCAAGATTCTGCTTTTTAAGAATCACTCCTGCTATGAAACTGTATTAGCTAGGGTTCTCTAGAGAAACAAAATCATCAGGAGAGATCCATAAATATGAAATTTATAAAAGTGTCTCATGTAACCATGGAGTTGTAGAGTACAAGGTCTGTAGGACAGACTACAAGCTGGCAGCTCTGATGAAGGTCCTCAATGAACTCATGGGTTAGGCTGGCTGGGCAATCATGGGGATGTAAGGGTCCAAGATCTGTAGGGCAGACTGCAAGCTGGCAGCTCCAATGAAGGTCCTCAGTGAAGTCCCAGGAGAGGCTGACTGTCTGAAGCAGGAAAAGTGACTGTCACATCTGAATCTCTTTAAAAGCCTTCTGGTGATGAGACTAAGCATCTCTCTTTACAGAAGATACTCCCCTTAGCTGATTACAAATGCAATCAGCTGTGGATATAGCCAACATGATCATGATTTAAGCCCATGAAATGTCCTCATAGCAACAGACAGGCCAGTGCTTGCCCAACCAGACAACCAGGCTCCAGCACCTAGCCAAGTTGACACATGAACCTGACCATGACATAGGGAAAGACACCTTGATGCAAGCAAAGATGATGGAGCTGGGAAGCCATGTGGCTAGCATCTTCTCATCCTGCACCTTCTGGCTTCAAACAGCTCCCCTGGGGCATTTACTTTCTGATTCTCCAAATGACTGCATCTCATGTTGGCTCTGTTGTTTCTGTGGGCTCTTCAAAGAATGATTTCTTCTTAAAGAACTCCATTAAGCAACCCCACCTTAAATGGATGGAGACACATCTCCACAGAAGCAACCTAATCAAAAGGTACCACCCATAATCGAGTGGATCACATATCCATTAATAAAAAAACACACCTGTATTAGTTTGCTGCTGGAATGAAATATATCAGAACTTGAATGCCTTTTAAAAAATGGAATTTAATAAGTTACAAATTTATAGTTCTAAGGAGTGAAAGTGTGGAGGGCCAGAAGTAATAAATCAGGCCCAAGCAGGGAAAGTCCCCAAACATCTGGGGCAGAAGAGTTAAAAAATGACCATTGTTAGGAAACTGAGGGAACAGGATGTGTTTTGGCAACAACTAATGGCATTTTTCTGCTTCTATGATTAAGCTTGCTTGCTAGCAACTGCAAACCAGGATGTGGTTTTAGCCTTTATAAGCTCATCTTGAAAACCTCTGGGGGCTGCTCTCTGAATCTTCCTTCTTGGAGGTTTCTGAGGTAGTCACCAGCCAGCTAATAAAGACTCCAAATTGGCTTGCAGTTTTGAATTGTGTCGTCTTTCTTTCAGTGTGGCCCACAACATTTGGAGGCCCCAGCGAGATCATCCCCAATGGGACATTTGGTGACCACCAGTCCTGGGATCACCCCTGGAACTGAGGTCCAGCCTAGGGGAAGGCCTTGGAGAAAATGTCCTCAGCCCCAGGCAAGGACCAGGGACTAGCTGGTCCTACTGGACCCCCTGAAATTGTACAAAATCTGGTGGAGTCATCTGTTTTTGGAAACCTCACCAGTAAGTACAGGTCTGTTATTGGATCCAGTGAGGAACTCTGGAAGGCAGGACGCAGCATTACTTCCAAGGTCCAATCCAGAGCAAGACGTTGCTGGGACTACAAGTTAGGAATTAGTTAGGGATAGTGCTTTGTTTGCTTTGGTTTGTTTTGTCCCTCCTCTCAACTGTTGGTCTCATCGCATTCTGTGTCATTCTTGTCATAATCACCATGGGTCAGTCAAGTTCATCTGTCTGTAGGCCCCTTCAATGTTTTTTGAAAAAATTCCAGGAATTTCAGTGGAATGCCAGAGACTATGGAGCCCCTGTCAACACCTTCAACTTGGAAAAATTCTGCTCACTGGAGTGGCCAACTTTTGGTTCTGGGTGCCCTTCTGAGGGAACCAAAGACCTATCTATAGTTCATAGAGTCCAAAGGATGATTTTTGCTAATCCAGATCACCTTGACAAAATCCCCTATATACTAATTTGGATTGATATTTTAACCAAAAAAGCCAAGTGGCTATGGTCTTGCCTTGAGTCCCAAAAAGGAAACCCCCCCCCAGTGCCAAAATGGCCCTCTTAATAAAAACCTCTCAAAAAAAGGACTAATGGGACCCCAGTATTGACAGGACCACAGGAGGATCCACTCTGGATGGACCCTCCCCCATACCCAACAGCCCCTCTGCCACCTCAAAGACCAGAGGAGAGAAATGGCCAAGAGGTGACATTCAGCCTCTCTGATAGCCTGGAGGTGACCTTCAGTCCCCCTCATACTAGAAGTGGCTCTGCTTATCACCCTTCTTCTGGTCCACAATCACCAGATTATTCTGGAGCTCCAATTTTACCTAGGAACTTCAGCCCTCATCACTAGGGATCAAAATTTTAGAACCCTGAGCCAGCAAGTTGATCTGGATCTTAGTGAATTAGAAAGCTCCATCAGTCACTTAGAAAATTCCCTGGATTCACTAGCCGAGGTCATCCTCCAAAATTGCAGGGGTTTAGATCTCCTATTTCTAAAACAAGGAGGATTATGCATGGCTCTCGGGGAAGCCTGATGCTTCTATACCACCTACTCAGGGATAGTTAAAAATAGTCTATCCCTAGTCCATAGTAGGTTATGAGAGCGGGACAAACACCAAAAAACAGAAACCAAATGGTATGAAAACTTATTTTCCCTGTCCCCATGGCTAACCACACTCTTGTATGCCATAGCAGGGCCCCTAGTTCTCATATTATTAGGCTTAAGGTGTGGACCCTGTGGAATCAACTGTCTAACCTCATACATGCAAAGAAGAATACAAACTGTCAAATTATTAGTCCTTTGAACCCAATATCAGCAGATTTATAATCAAAATGAAGAAACAATGATTTAATTCTCTCATAAAACCAGTGGGGAATGTGGAGGGCCAGGAGCAATAAATCAGACCCAAGTGGGGAAAGTCCCCAAAGATCTGGGGTTGAATGTCCCCAAGAGTTAAACAATGACCAATGTTAAGAAACTGAAGGAATGGGATGTTTTGACAACAAGTAAGGGCATTTTTCTGCTTCTATGATTATGCTTGCTTGCTAGCAACTGCAAACCACAACATGATTTTAGCCTTTATAAGCTCACCTTGAAAACCTCTGGGGTACTGCTCTCTGAATCTTCCTTCTTGGAGGTTTCTGATGCAGTTGCTGGCTGGCTTATCAAGACTCCCAGTTGGCTTGCAGTTTTGAATTGTGTGGTCTCTCTTTTGGTGCACCCCACAACAATACAAAGGAAAGATTTCAAGTTACACAAGCTGGAGAAGACTAAGAGTCAGGGGTTAGCTCTGTCAAATTAAGAGTCAGCTGATTTCTGTATTTAAGCTCTTTAAGAAATCGTGATTTCATGATTACAATTCTAGCATCTTATATTTGAAGATCTACTTGCACCAGTTTGCAAGTCATCAATATGGGGGTGATCACACACAATTGATAGCAACAACAAAAGACTGGAAATGTCCTCTGTGGCAAATCTAGGTTAAGTGAATGCTGACATATTCATGGCAGTAAACATGCAGCCTAGAAGAAGAGTTAGTGTTATATGTGTATTCTGATGATGAGCTCCAAAATAAACTGCTAAGAGAAAAAAGCAAGGTGCACATTAGACAGTAGACCTGCCTTGTCTGATTCAGTTTCTACCAGCCACATGTCTGGATTGAGAGGTACAGGGATGTTATAAGCAGATTGTAGGCTCTTGGTGTGCTGGTTTGAAAGAAAATCTACATCCTTTAATCCTGACTGCAGGGTAGAAACCTTTGATTAGGTTGTTTCCATAGGGATTGGCCCACTCAGCTGTGTATGAGAACTTTTGATTACATTACTCCAGGAAGATGTGACACACCCAATTTTAGGTGTGACCCTTTGATTAGATAGAGAGGTGACTGCCCATTTAAGGTGGGTCTTGATTAGTTCACTGGAGTCTTTTAAAAGAGAAAACATTTCTGAGAAAACACAAATGTTCCAAGGCCAACAGAGATACATGCATTTGGAGATTCATGGAGAGCCAACAGAGAGAGCAGATGCCTAGAAACAGACATTTGGAGATGCAAAATGCAGCAGATGTTACCATGTGCCTTCCCACTAGAGCAAACCAGAATGCAGAGTTGACCCAGAAAGGCAAAGTGAAGGCCAACAGATGCTTAGAGAGGAAACCACTGTAATCAGAAGCTAGAAACAATGGAACCAGGAATAAGGACCAGCAGATAACAGCCAAATGCTTTCCCATGTGACAGAATTTGCCCTTTCTTCAGTCAAGTTTGGATATTATGATAACTTTAGAACTGTGAACTTGTAATTTAATTCTTTTTTAAAAACTGTTTCATTTCTGCTATATTGCATTCTGGCAGCATTTAGCAAATGATACACTTAGTATGAAATAAAGAAGATAAAATATCTTTTTAATATAAATTGTATTTATTAAATGTTGAAAAGATATATTTTAAATATATTGAATTGAATAAAATATAATCAGCTATCCCTATATTTTTTCATTTTTTATAATACTGGCTTGTAGAAAATTTTAAATGCCTATGTGATGTTCATTATATTTCTGTTCTGAAGCACAGGCTTTCCCAAATACATGCACACATACATATATACACACAAATTTGAATTATGCCTAGAAATTTTCTGGAGAGATTCACAGAAAATGATTAACAGTGTCTATCTCTGAGATGACAGACAGGACATTAAGCAGGAGATATTTCTTTGTAAACTTAAAACTATATATTTCACTGTAATATTTAAAATTTAAAAGAGCCTGTAGTGAACTGTCAGGATTCACTGGGACCTGGCATCACAGATTGTGATAAATTTCTTGATCAAAAGGGGGAAGAGAGAAATGAGACAAAATAAAGTTTCAGTGGCTGAGAGATTTCAAACAAAGTTGAGAAAATATTCTGGAGGTTATTCTTATGCATCACATGAGTATCCATTTGTAGTTTATGTTGTATTAGAGTGACTGGAGGGAAGTACCCAACACTGTTGAGCTGTAGTCCAGTAACAGTGATTCATCAAGAACAATTGTATAAAGATATAACTTTTACAGTGTGACTGTGTATTATGAGAACCTTGTATCTGATGCTCCTTTTATCTCTGTATGGACAGATGAGTAAAAAAAACATGGATAAAAAATTAAATAATTGGGGGTACGGGGTAAAATAAATTGGGTACATGGAAACCATTGTGGTAAATGAAAGGGAAGGATGAGGGGTATGAGAAGTATGTATCTTGTATCTGATGCTCCTTTTATCTGAGTATGGAGAGATGAGTAAAAAAATATGGATAAAAATTAAGTAATTGGGATAAGGGGTAAAATAAATTGGATACATGGAAACACTAGTGGTCAATGAAAGGGAAGTGTGAGGGGTATGGGAAGTATGAGGTTTTTTTTCTTTTTTCTTTTTATTTCATTTTCTGGAATGATGCACATGCTCTAAAAATGATCGTGTGATGAATACACAACTGTGGGGTGACATTGTATACCATGTATGGACTGTATATGTATGGAGATTTGTCAATAGAAATATTTAAAAATCCAAAAGAACCTCTAGTAACTTTGATAATGCTAATAATTTTTTAATTGCATCGGGTTAAGCCTTAATAGCTTTTAAAGTGCCTTTTCATCCATTATTTCATTTGCTGTCATAAATACTGTCCAAGATTCAGGGCTGAGATAATCACTTCTGTGTGATTGTTATGGGAACTGAGGGGCAGATTATAAAGTGTCCTGATCTGGTAGTAGTGCAGGGGCTGTGGGCCTGGCAAGGCAAGAAAGGCTTCTCACATTGCATTCCTTGTCTTCCCTGAGTCCCAAGACTGCTTTCCACCCACATTCACAATATCCACTCTATACCTGGCCTACCAATGGCTGTCATCTAATTCCAGCAGGGCACTGGAAAGCAGCAGTGTCTGCACTACCTAGAAGGTCCAGGAAATAGAGAGAAGTGAGAAAGATCAAGGCAAGATTGCCAAGAAATATTGAGAGTCTCTTCTTGCTAGGAGACTCTTCTCTTGGATGTCATCTGCCAGAGACCAATGTTGAGCAGCAGGTGAGGAAGTTGTAAAGGAGGGACCCTCCAGACAGGTGGAAATTGGCCTTGGACTTCTTGTGGATGAGTGATTTAGAGAGGGACAGGGATGGAGAAATGGAGTAGAACCTGAAAATTCTTGATGTGTCAGATTGAGGAGATGTCAGCTAACTCCAGCCCTCAGTCCCAATGTGCTCTGCTGTTTGTTTCCAATAGGTAACACTAATTTTGCAACAACTGTCACTTGTTTGCTTTCTTATACTCTGTGGCTCTTTTCCTGCCACAGTGGTGGAGTTCTGTGGGTTTCACAGAGAGAACATGGCTGACATATTTATATCTGGAGTATTCTAGAAATTTTGCTTATACCTGGCACACTGATATGCACACAGATGTGCAGCAATTCATAAGTGGAGAAGAAGGAAAAGGAGATATGCAAAAACATATGATACCATCTGTTTTAGTTTGCTAAATGCTCCCAGAATGCAACTTACAGAGATGAAATGGCTTTAGAAAATGGAATTTATTAAGTTACAAGATTACAGTTCCAAGGCCATAGAAATGTTCAAACTAAGACATTCAGAGAAAGATAATTTAACTCAAGAAAGGACAATACCTGTCACACATGAAGGCATATGGCTGGCACCTGCTGGTCCTTATTCCCAGATCTGTTGCTTCTAGGTTCTAATTCCACTGGTTTTCTCTCTGAGCATCTGTGGGTCTTCACATAGCTCCTCTAGGATGTAACTTTGGGTTCTGGCTTGCTCCGCATCTCATGGAAAAGTGCATGGTAATGTCTGCTGGGCTCTGCATCTCCAAGTGTCTATGTGTAGGCATTTGATCTCTCTGTCAGCACTCCAAGCATCACTGAATGTCTGTGTTTTTGTTGGCTCTGAGCTTTCTCCAAAATGTTTCGTCTTTTAAAGGACTTCAGTAGATTAATTGACTCACCTTGAATGGATGGAGTCACATCTTTATTTAGACAAAAGGTAGCACCCTCAGTTGCATTTGTCACATCTCCATGGAAAGAATAAAATCAAAAGTCCCACCTACAACTAGCTGTGTGACATCTTTATGAAAATAGTCTGATTTCCACCCCCCAATATTGAGTCATGATTAAAGGAAACACGGTTGCACTCAGAAGATTGGATCAGGAAAAAGACAAGGCTTTTCTTGGGTACCTAACACCTTCAAACCAGCACATTCTCTTATGAAATATAGATACAGCTTGACCACATTGGCTCTCTATTAAGCCATATGGACAAAAATGACACCTAAATATATATTATACATATGTGCATGTATATTTATGCATATGTGTGTATGTGTATATATACAATTTTAATGAGCAAGAGAAGGATAAACCAATCTAATCTAGCTAGAGCCAGAGATGCAATCACACAAGGGACTCAAAAGTTTATTCACTTTCATGATGGGAACACTTTCATCCATGAATGTCTTCATCTCAAAAAACAAACTTTACAATGGAGTATTTCTTCTATTGTCATTCACTACAAAGAATGACAGTTATTTGGGTGGTTTAAATGAGATGTGGTTCATCTGGATGAAACTACCTAGGAAACCTACCTGCAATCAAGCCTTAAATTCACATGATTAAACTTTATGCACTGGGGGATATAGTAGAAATTTTGATGATGAAATTAAATCTATATATTCTTTGATTCATATGTGAAAATATATTCATTATTTCTAGGATTGCTCTTTTTACCTTATATATTTTTTATCAACTATGTAGAGATTTAATTTGCATTCATATATACCACACTGTTTACCTGTCACAGAAGTACACTTTTATAAGCAGTATACTTCCTTGCCCATGAAACCAATAACCCCATAGAGACACAGACTATTCTTATCATACCCCTTTGTAATCTATACCCACCACATCCTGTCAACCCTCAGCCCCACCACTGAGAAATAGAATTTATGCCTCTTCTTTTCAAGATGATTTTTTCCTGATGGCTGACTCTGTGCTTGATAGTGAATATTTGTCCTTTCTCTTCTTTACTTTCTCAATCTCATACAGTACATGCATTCGATGTAACATTGAGAATCCAGCTCTGAGGAGATCATGGTCTCACAAAAGCCCAGAGCTTAAGGGGGCATGGGATTGTAATCAGGAATTATGCAAGCCCAAAATCCAGACTCCTTATTTATTTTTTCTCTGAGACTCATTTTCCCCATGTGTGAGTGACAATAATAATGTGTGGTCATGAGGACAGGCAGAACAAATGTCCAAAATGAGACTAAGCCATCAGGGAACTGTAGATGCTGCTTTTATTATCTTAACAGGAGTCACAGCATTGAGGATGTTGACTTCCAGGTATGTATACATATTCTTCCCCCTTCTATCTATCTATCTCTTTCTCTTCCTCTCTCTCACACACACATACACACAACACATACAATCACACACTGCTACTTTCTGAAAAGTTCACCATGTGACAACAGATGTGGCTGTTCTAGGGCTCATTGGATGGCATTCTGGTGTGGAGAGACCCAGAGGATTAGTGGAATCTCAGGGAAAATGAGACACTTGGATGGGAGACTATTGGCTGGAGGAATCATGAGAGGATCCAGTGACTATTGTACTCTAGCTCATTTCTTGTGGGTCCAACAAGTTCTCCAAGAGGGTATCTTTTTTTTTTTGGTTTAAAGTGCTAAGCTTTGGGTAATTTTTTAAATTAATTTTAAAATTGTTTAAAAAATATGACAGCAAAAAAATATAAATATGGTTAACATATAATCATTCCATTCTACATATATAATCAGTAATTCACAATATCATCACATATTTGCATACTCATCATCATGATAATTTCTTAGAATGTTTACATCAATTCAGCAAAAGAAATAAAAAGACAACAGAAAAAAAATCATACATACCATATTCCTTACCCCTCCCCTACTTAAAATTTTTTTTTATTTATGGTACATAAGCACATGCAAACACATTTTTATCATATGATCATTCCGTTCATGTTATATATCAATAACTCACACTATCATCACATAGTTGTATATTCATCATCATGATCATTTCCTAGAACATCTGCATCAATTCAGAGAAAGCAATAAAAAGAAGACAGAAAAAAATTCATACATATCATACCCCTTACCCTTACCCTTCACTGATCACCAGAATTTCAATCTACAAAATTTATTTTAACATTTATTCCCCCTATTATTTATTTATTTTTAATCCATATGTTTTACTTTCCATCAATAAGGTAGACAAAAGGAGCATGAGACACAAGGCTCTCACAACCACACAGTCACACTGCAACAGCCATATCATCATACAATTATCTTCAAGAAACATGGCCACCAGAGCACAGCTCCACATTTTCAGGCAGTTCCCTTCAGCCTCTCCATTACAATTTGACTAACAAGGTGATATCTATTTAATGCATAAGAATAATCTCCAGGATAACCTCTCAACACTGTTTGGAATCTCTCACCCACTGAACCTTTATTTTGCCTCATTTTACTTTTCCCCTGGGAATCATGTCCCATGTAGAGAGGGGGAGGGCAGTGAGTTTGCTTGCTTTGTCAGTCAAGAGAGAGAGGCTACATCTGAGCAACAGAAGAAGTTCTCTTGGGGGTGACACTTAGGTCTAATTTTAAGTAGGTATAGCCTATCCTTTATGGGATTAGGTTTCATATGAACAAACCCCAAGATTGGAGGCTCAGCCTATTGCTTTGGCTGTCTCCACTGCTTGTGAGAATATAAAGAATTCTCCACTTGGGGAAGTTGAATTTTCCCCCTTTCTCACCATTCCCCCTAGGGGACTCTGCAAATACTTCCCTATTCAGTGTTCAAATTGCTCTGGGATTTATCTGAGCATCATTCTGGACAAACCTACAAAATCTCTTGCCCTACACAAGGTTCCAAGTACTATGGTGTTCAATTAAGCTGTCCACATAAGTTATATTATGAAATGCCCTAGTCAAAATATAAATTTTGTACCAAATAAACATTTTTTGCTTGTCTCGCACATATGTTAAAGTTTTAAAATATTAATTACCATCTATTTTCAACAACCTGCATTATTGACATTCCTTTGTTCTTCCTCATGCAGAAACATCTTTAAATTTACACATTTAGTCACTATCATTGTACACTCTAGGCATTCCTAGATTATATCATTTCAGTCTTTATTGTCCATCTTTCCTTCTGAGATGATTTGTGCTTCCCGGCCTCCTCCCTCTATCATTCTCACATTTAGCTTCATTCAGTGCTCTAACATAATCGTATTACAGTTAGGTAGTATTGTGCTATCCATTCCTGAAGTTTTACAATCAGTTCTGTTGCACAATCTGTATCCCTTAAGCTCCAATTACCCAATGTCTACCATATTTCTATCTCCTGATGGTCTCTGTTACCAACTGAAATCCTCCAAGTTCATTCACTAATGTCAGTTCATATCAGTAAGATTATACAGTATTTGTCCTTTTGTTTCTGGTTAATCTCACTCAGTATATTGTTCTTAAGGTCCACCCATGTTGTTACATACTTCATGACTTTATTCTGTCTTACAGCTGCATAATATTCCATCATATGTATATACCACAGCTTGCTTAGCCACTCCTCTGTTGATAGACATTTTGACTGTTTCCATCTCTTGGCAATTGTAAATAATGCTGCTATTAACATTTGTGTGCAAATGTCCATTTGTGTTCTTGCCCTCATGTCCTCTGAGTAGATACCTAGCAATGGTATTGCTGGATCACATGGCAATTCTTTACCTAGCTTCCTGAGGAGCTGCCACACTGTCTTCCACAGTGGTTGTACCATTTGACATTCCCACCAACAGTGGATAACTGTGTCTCTTTCTCCACATCCTCTCTAGCACTTGTCTTTCTCTGTTTTATTGATAATGGCCATTCTGGTGGGTGTGAGATGATATCTCATTGTGGTTTTGGTTTGCATTCCCTAATAGCCAGGGAAGTTGAGCATTTTTTCATGTACCTTTTGGCCATTTGTAGTTCCTCTTCTAAGAAGTGTCTGTTCATGTCTTTTGCCCATTTTGTAATTGAGTTGTCTGTCTTTTTGTTGTTGAGTTGAGCAGTCTCTTTGTATATTCTGGATATTAGACCTTTATCTGACATATCATTTCCAAATATTGTCTCCCATTGTGTAGGCTGTCTTCTTACTTTCTTGAGAAAGATCTTTGATGCACAAAAGTGTTTAATTTTGAGGAGTTCCCATTCCTTTCTTTCTTTCTTCAATGCTTGTGCTTTGGGTGTAAGGTCTAGGAAACCACCTCCTATGATCAGATTGATAAGATATTTCCCTGCATTTTCTTCTAACAGTTTTATGGTCTTAGATTTAGTGTTTAGGTCTTTGATCCATTTTGAGTTAATTTTTGTATAGGGTGTGAGATATGGACCCTCTTTCATTCTTTTGCATGTGGATATCCAGTTCTCTAGGCACCATTTACTGATGAGACTGTCCTGTCCCAGGTGAGTTGGCTTGACTGCCTTATCAAAGATCAATTGTCCATAGATGAGAGGGTCTATATTTGAACACTCTATTCAATTCCATTGGTCAGTATATCTACCTTTATGCCAGTACCCTGATGTTTTGACCACTGTATCTTCATAATATGCTTTATTTTTTATTTTTATCTTTTTTTAATATGGGCAGGCACTGGGAATCGAACCCGGGTCCTCGGGCATGGCAGATAAGCATTCTTACCTGCTGAGCCACCGTGGCCCACCCTATGCTTTAAAATCAGGTAGTATGAGGCCTCCAACTTCATTTTTCATTCTCAGGATATTTTTAGCTATTCAGAGCACCCTGCCCCTCCAGATAAATTTGGTTGTTGGTTTTTCTATTTCTGAAAAGTAAGTTTTTGGGATTTTAATTGGCATTTCACCAAATCTGTAAATCATTTTAGGTAGAATTGACAGGTTAATTATATTTAGTCTTCCAATCCATGAGCACAGTGGTCCTTCCATTTATTTAGGTCTTCTGTGATTTCCTTTGACAATTTCTTGTAGTTTTCTTTGTATAGGTCTTTTCCATCTTTAGTTGAGTTTATTCCTAAATATTTTATTCTTTTGGTTGCAATTGTAAATGGATTTTTTTTCTTGATTTCCCCCTCAGATTGTTCATCACTAGTGTATAGAAACATTACAGATTTTTGAGTGTTGATCTTGTAACCTGCCACTTTGCTGTACACATCTATTAGCTCTAGCAGTTTTGCTGTGGATTTTTCAGGGTTTTTGACATTTAGCGTGGTATCATCTGTAAACAGTGAGAGTTTTACTTCTTTCTTTCCAATTTTGATGCCTTGTATTCCTTTTTCTTGTCTAATTGCTCTGGCTAGAACTTCCAACACAATGTTGAATAGCAATGGTGATAGTGGACATCCTTGTCTTGTTACTGATCTTAGAGGGAAAGTTTTCAGTTTTTCCCCATTGAGGATGATGTTAGCTGTGTGTTTTTCATATGTTCCCTTCTGTTCTTATCATTTGAAGTATTTTCAACAAGAAAGGATGTTGAATTTTGTCAAATGCCTTTTCTGCATCAATCAAGATGATCATGTGGTTTTTCTGCTTTGATTTGTTGATATGGTGCATTACATTAATTGAATTTCTTATGGTGAACCATCTTTGCATACCTGGGATGAATTCTACTTAGTCATGGTGTATAATTCTTTTAATGTGCTGCTGGATTCCATTTCCCAGAATTTTGTTGAGGATTTTTGCATCTATATTCATTAGAGAGATTGGTCCGTAGTTTTCTTTTCTTGTAATATCTTTGCCTGGCTTTGGTATGAGGGTGATGTTGGCTTCGTAGAATGAGTTAGGTACCTTTCCCTCCTCTTCAAATTTTTTTGAAGAGTTTGAGCAGGATTGGTACTAACTCTTTCTTGAATGTTTGGTAGAATTCACAATTGAAGCCATCTGGTCCTGGTAATTTCTTTTTAGGGAGCTTATTAATGACTGATTCAATTTCTTTACTTGTGATTAGTTTATTAAGGTTGTCTAGTTCCTCTCAAGTCAGTGTTGGTTGTTCATGCCTTTCTAGGAAGTTGTCCATTTCACCTACATTGTCTAATTTATTAGCATAAAGTTATTCATAGTGTCTTCTCATTACTTCCTTTATTTCTGTGGGGTCAGTGGTTATGTCTCCTCTTCCATTTCTGATTTTATTTATTTGCATCCTCTCTCTTCTTCTCTTTGTCAACCTCACTAAGGGTCCATCCATTTTATTGATTTTCTCGTAGAGCCAACTTCTGATGTTGTTGATTTTCTCAATTGTTTACATGTTCTCAATTTCATTTATTTCTGCTCTAATCTTCATTAATTCTTTCCTTTTGCTGGTTTCAGGTTAATTTGCTGTTTTTTCTCTAGTTCTTCCAAGTGAACAGCTAATTCCTTGATTTTTTATCTTTCTTCTTTTTTGATATACACATTTAGGGCAATAAATTTCCCTCTTAGCACTGCCTTTGCTGCATCCCATAAATTTTGATATGTTGTGTTTTAATTTTCACTTGTCTCGAGATACTTACTGATTTCTCTTGTAATTTCTTACTTGACCCACTGGTTTTTTTAAGAGTGTGTTGTTGAGCCTCCACATATTTGTGAATTTTCTGGCACTCTGCCTATTACTGATTTCCAGCTTTATTCTTTATCATCTGAGAAAGAGTTTTGCATGACTTCAATCTTTTAAATTTATTGAGACTTGCTTTGTGACCCAGCATATGGTTTATCCTTGGGAATGATCCATGAGCACTTGAGAAAAAGGTGTATCCTGATGTTGTGGGGTATAATGTCCTATATATGTCTGTTAAGTCTAGCTCATTTATTGTATTATTCAAATTCTCTGTTTCTTTGTTGATCCTCTGCATAGGTGTTCTGTCCATTGATGAGAGTGAGGAATTCTGGGGAATCCTACTGTTACAATAGATGTGTCTATTTCTCTTTTCAGTGTTTGCCTCAGGTAATTAGGAGCATTCTAGCTCAGTGCATACACATTTATGACTGTTATGTCTTCTTGTTGAATTGTTCCTTTTGTTAATACATAGTGTCTTTCTTTGTTTCTTTTAACTGTTTTACATTTGAAGTCTAATTTTTTGGATATTAGTATAGCTACTCCTACTCTTCTGATTGTTATTTGCATGGAATATCTTTTCCCAACCTTTCACTTTCAACCTATGTTTATCCTTGGGTCTAAGATGCATTTCCTGAAGGCAGCATACAGATGGGTCCTGTTTTTTAATCCATTCTGCCAGTCTTTGTCTTTAGATTGGGGAGTGTTCTAGTTTGCTAGCTGCCAGAATGCAATTCACCAGAAACAGATTGGTTTTTAATAAAAGGGGTTTTATTTTTGTTAGTTCTTCAGAGGAAATGCAGCTAACTTTCCACTGACGTTCTTTCCTATGTGGGAAGGCACAGGATGGTCTCTGCTGGCCTTCTCTCCAGGCCCCTGGGTTCCAACAACTTTCACCGGGGTGACTTCTTTCTGTATCTCCAAAGGCCTAGGCTGAGCTGTGAGTACTGAAAGGAGGAATGCCGAGCTGCTTGGACTGTGCTACATTGCAATCTCTTATTTAAGCACCAGCCAATTAAGTCAAACATCCTTCATTGCAGCAGGCACGCCTCCTATCTGAATGCAGATGTAAATCGGCAACAGATGAGTTCACATACCATAGGCGCAAGTCCACAGCAACAGAACTAAGTGCCTGCACCTGGCCAAGTTGACAACTGAATCTAACTACCACAGGGAGTTTAATCCGTTAACATTTAATGTTGTTGTATGGGCAGTACTTTCTTCTACCATTTTGCCTGTTGGATTTTATATGTCATATCTAATTTTTCTTCTTTTTACCTTTACTGATAGTCTTCATTTCTATACTGTTCTCCACACCTCTCTCTCCTATCTTTTCTTATCTGTCTCTAGTACTCCCTTTAGTATTTCTTGCAGAGCTGATCTCCTGGTCATAAGATCTCTCAGTGAATTTTTTCCTGAGAATGTTTTAATCCACCCCCCCCATTTTTGAAGGACAGTTTTGCTGTATATGGAATTCTTGTTTGGCAGTTTTTCTCTTTTAGTATCTTAAATATATCATCCCACTGTCTTCTTGCCTTTATAGTTTCTGCTGAGAAATCTACACATAGTCTTATTGGGCTTCCCTTGTATGTGATGGATTGTCTTTCTCTTGCTGCTTTCAAAATTCTCTCTTTCTCTTTGACATCTGACATTCTGATTAGTATGTGTCTTGGAGTATGCCTATTTGGATCTATTCTCTTTGGGATACACTGCACTTCATGGATCTGTAATTTTAAGTCTTTCATAAGAGTCGGGAAATTTTCAGTGATAATTTCCTCCATTAGTTTTTCTCCTCCTTTTCCCTACTCTTCTCCTTCTGGGACACCCACAACACGCATATTCATGTGCTTCATGTTGTCATTCAATTCTCTGAGTCCTTGCTCATATTTTTCCATTCTTTTCCCTATATTTTCTTATGCTTGTCGGATTTCAGATGTCCCATCCTCCTGTTCTCTAATCCTATCCTCTGCTTCTTGAAATTTGACATTGTAGGTTTCCACTGTTTTTTCATCTCCTCTACTGTGCCTTTCATTCCGATAAGTTCTGTGATTTGTTTTTTCAAACTTTTGATTTCTTCTTTTTGTTCATTTCTTGCTTTCTTTATATCCTCCCTCAATTCATTGATTTGATTTTTGATGAGGTTTTCCATGTCTGTTTGAGTAGTCTGAATCAATTGTTTCAACTGCTGTATCTCGATTTGAATTGTTGGTTTGTTCCTCTGACTGGGCCATATCTCCAATATTCCTATATTCATAGTATGATTCAATATTTTTGATGGCATCTAGGCATTTAATTACTTTAATTAATTTATTCTGGTGATTGTTTTTGCTTTTTATTTTTTCCTAGGAGTATCTTGCTGTATGAGTTTGTTGTCTATATGTTCTTTGACATTCAGTTCAGCTTATTCTATTCCTCTAGCTTAGGTTTTGTTTAATATATCAGAATTTTTCAATTCTTGCTTTTTTTTCCTTGCCTTGCCTGTATGGTGCCTTTCCTCCATCCCTTAGGAGGGTCTACTTAGGTATTATAGACCCCAGTCAGATTTTCCCAGACTAAATTGGTCACCTCTCAGGAGGAAAGAGTCATCTGCATCAGTTTGCCCTGAGGGTGAGACCCAGTAGATTAAAAGGCTTTCTTATGATGTCTCTGGACTCTGCATTTTTCCTATCCTGCCTATTATGTGGTGCTTTTCTTCCTGCAGGTCCCATCAGCATAAGGTGATGTGATACCTTTAACTTCAGCACACTCTCCCTGGTGGGGGCATGGTGGAGACAGAGAGGTTGTAGGCTAGCTTTAATCACTTCCCTTTTCCAGACCCTGCGGTCTGAATTCCTTGAGAGAGGGATTCCACCTGAGCTGGGCCCCACCCCTCTCCTGGGGAAGGCACAGTCTCCAGAGAAGCTCTCAAACAAGCCTGTTTCTGCCTATGCCTGGGGCAGTGGAGCCCAAGAAGCCTTACAGCTGTATCCAAAGAGTAATTAATCTGTAGAAACACAGCCACAAAAGAGAAAAATAAAAATCCTTTTTAGAGCAGGACCACGTTCCTCGGGTTTGCCAAGCAAGGGCTTAAGTTGGTGCATTGCTCTGTGTATCTCCAGGTCCTATGTGCCCCCTCCTTTCTTGCAAGCCCCAGACCTTTTCAGATCCAAAAAACCTGTTTTTTTTTCTTTTTCCATCATCCCTGCCCCCTCTGCACTGGGGCAAAAACCAGTGACCTCCATTTTTACTTGAGGTTCAGCTGAGCTAGAGGCCTATTTTTAGTAGTCAGAATTTGTTAATTAATTCCACAATTGGTGTTTGATTGTGCTCAGACCCTGCTACTAGTAAAGTCTCTTTCCTTTCCCTCTGGGAAGCAGTCTGTGGGGGAGGGGCACCAGCTGCTGCCACTTGGGGAATTCATGGTTCTGGGAGGGCTCGCATCTGGTCCAGTGGGTCCAGACTGGGGTATGCTGTGTGTCCAGTCACTGACGTGGCCCCAGCAGTTGTTCTGTACTGTTCCTGGCTATTTACTAGCTGCTCTGGAGGATGAACTAAATCCCACACTTCACTAAGCTGCCATTTTGGATCTGTCTCCAAGAGGGTATCTTAAGCATGACTCAGTGGTTCCACGTCCTTCAAGTCCCTGAGAAAAGATGCAAATCATTCCCCACAGATGACATTTTCCACTGATGGCAGATTGATTGTAGTCAACAGGGAATCTTACATTGTTTGAAAAATAATTCATTTCAGGTAGATTTGGAAAAGAGATGTATACCAATGTTGGTGGTGACCTACTCTATTTCTTACCCTAAAGTAGAATTGAACTTCCTTGAAGGCTGCACGTGTCTTTGCCTGAATCACGTTTTTTCTAAACCAAGACTTGGCCCAGGATTGGGATGGGTCATATAGCAAATGTTGATGGAAGATCTCTTCTGGGAGTCTTGGAAAGATGCTCTTCCCTTCTGAGGAGATAGAAGATAGAGAAGTTCTGTCTGTGCCCTAGATGTAAACAGTTACCTGCTCTGATAAGTAAAACTCAAGCAGGCAGCCTGGGATCAGGAGACGAGTCAGCCCCACAGGAGAAAGAATGTTCCTTGAATAGAATAGTGAGAATTGGGGCATGCCTAAGACCTGGAGGAGATCACACAGGCTGTGAATCCATCAAGTAGAGACCAGCTCCATTGCTACTGGATTCCTTTTTAATGAAGATTCCAAATCTTCCTGTTTGATGGAGATATTTTCAATGGTGAGTTTTGCTGCTTACAGTTGCAAGTTTCCTGGCCCACAAAATTGATTCTACTTTCCTGTCATGATTTTTCACTTAGCTTTGTTCATGGTTGTGTCCCACTTTGTGTTCCCATGTCAGATCATGAAAGCTTATGATTTTCTAAAATACAAAAATAAATGATCATGTCACAGGCTTGTGATATTTCTCATGTGCTTATTCCATCATTGTCAAAACAAGTCAATTGAAAGAAACTGGGACATAGGTTAGAATAACAAACTAAATTCATGTTGTGCTGAGGTCAAACAGAAGTCATCAAACTACTGCCCTCAGGCACAATGTGCTCTGCTTCTTGTTTTGGTACATTTTTATTTTGAAACAGCTAGCACTGGTTTGTTCTTTTTACCATCTATGACTGCTTTTCCACCACAATAGCAGAACTGAGTTTTTGTGGCAGAGACTACATGACCCACAAAGCCTAAAATATTTTCTGTCTTGGGCTTTACAGAAAAGGTTGGCAGATTTCTAGCAGACAGTAATATATATAATGATATACACACAGACATGCAGAAATCCCTAAATGCACAGGATGAAAGCACCAGGAAGAACACAATAAATCACAAAATGTCTTTTGAAATGTACATATAATGTTTTCCACACTGTCCCTATATTAAGCCATATGGTCAAACCTGGCTCCTAAACTCAAATCTATAAAGTTGCACTGAGGAAGTGAGAAAATATAATGCCCTGAGGGAGTCTGATCCAATCAAGCCAGAGCCTGTGATGTGATCATGCAGGAGCCTAAAAGTTCATTGGCTTAATTTGTTTGTTTCCTTGTTTGATTTTTTTTTACATGGGCAGCCACCAGGAATTGAACCTGGATCTCAGGCATGGCAGGTGAGAACTCTCACTGCTGAGCCACTGTGGCCTGCCTGGTTGGCTTAATTTGGAGATTGACAGGTTCCCCAAGAACAGAAAAGAAAAATAGTGTAAGTGGTGTGTAAAATATTGGAACCTGGTACACAGGAAGCCTAAAGTAGAGAGTACCCTCTTAGTTATCTTCCTTTCAGTAAAAGGTACAGGGAAATGAAATCTTACATCATTATCATTGGGTTTGAAATATTTCAATTATTGAAAGATGTGTAGGGACAATTCTATCCCATGCCAGACTCTTTCTTCCTGCCACCCACGTATTTCCCCCATCTCATTGTAGAAAGCCCATGAATTTCCATTTGGGATTATAATAAGCCTCAACCTCAACAAGTTTGAATAATACTTGGGTGTGGTCCTGCCAGCGATAATGGGATAAACCCGGAGGGGGCTTCAGAGGCCTTATAAAAAGCCAATCTGCCAGCCCACCTGGTCATTCACATGTCAGCTCCCTGGGTATCCAGACGTGTGGATCTATTGGGAGAAGTGCATGCAATGGAAGAGGCTCCAGGCAGCAGATTTCCCAGCAATGAGAACTCAGAGAGGCAAGGTTGCCCCCACAAGGCAAATGAAGACACTTACTCCAAGGGAGACCAGCCTTTTGAAGGTGAGGGAGTCGAGCATCCACCCAATGGAAGATGCACCAAGAAGGAATCCTCAGGCACTCAGGATGGCTGTCAGCGGGAACAAGGTAGGGTTTCAGATTGTTCTTGGGGAGTTGATTGTTAGAGGTCCTGTCAGTTTGGGAAACACTGAGATTTGGGGTGATAGGCAAAGCAGGGGACTCCAGAGGCTGTAGGGGGCACACTGCCTAGGGCTGTGGGGAAAGTTCCAGGTTCAGCCCAGCTTGCATGGTGTCCGTGACTCTGCCAAAGAAGCCGTCCTCTGGGTGGGGACTTGAGGAGTGTCTCTGGGAGCAGACCAGGCCTCCAAGGCTTATGTAGAGTAGTGGATACAGCTGGGACCTGGGGTGCTGGGATTGGATGCTAGGAATAGCTAGAGATGAATCATATGGCAGTGGGTCCATGGTGGGCTTCTCATTGCATTTGGAGGCTGATGCGATCAACTGTCTCCCAGACTTGCAGACTGCAGATGGGTTTGGGACCACTCACTCACCCTCTATCTGATTCTCCACCCACAGTCAGCAGCACCAGGCAGAGCCAGGTAGGCAAAGAGGACAGGAACAAGCGGCAGAGAAGCCCTGATGGATCTCCCTACCCTTTCCACAGAACAAAGAGAAACCTTGGAGGGAAGTGGCATCAACGACCATGCCAAGTCCAAAAGAGAGGAAAGAATGGGACAGACCCCACCAGAGTAGGATGTCACTCCCGAAGAGGCAGGTTTCTGGGCTGGGTGTTAGGAAGGCCACCAGGAGGTGGGTGCCGGGTGAGAGTGGCTCACTGGGTGATCAGGGGTTGGATGGAGACAGTGACCCTGGGGAGATGCACTGGGAGCTCTCAGGGCCTCAGAGGAAGCATTCAGGGCATGGCAGAGATTTTCACTGGAGCCAGAGAGGGTCCACAGAGTGGCACAAGATGAAGAGTTGGAGGAGGAGTGGGCAGCATGGGAAAGGGTGATGAGGGTAGAAAGAAAATCTAAGGGACTGTGAGCTATCCCAGTGACACCTTACCCTTCTTATCCAGCAGCAGATTCTGCAGACATCACCCAGCACCTCAAGGATTCAAGAACCAAGCCCAGAACATCCGTGAGATCCACCGGCAGGAGGTGCTGCCAAGAAAGCCAGAATGCCCAGTCCACCTCCCTGAAGAACTGCCAACATGTGCCACCAGAATCCCACCGGCCAGTTTCCCACCTAATCTCCAGGCTCTTCACCCACCTTAGCTCATTGGATGTGGCCCTGGGTGAACTGCAGGCACCAGGGGGTGCCTTCCTGCCAGTGCTCACCAGGAGCATGGTGGAACCCTCAGTGTCACAGCGTGCCTGGCTGTCCTGGCAGCTAGCCCATGCGGGGGCAGCCATGCACTGGGCTGTGGTGGTGGTGGATGCCCTGCTGGCCGCACAGCCCTGGCCCTTGTCTACCCTGCCACCCTCCTGGCCTCCTCCTCAGGGTTGGTAGTTGGGGCCACATCCCAGTGAGGATCCAAAGCTTTCCCTGGGTCCCAGTCCCACTTGTAGACAAACTGCACTTGGCACTCCACACATCCAGCTCAATGTCAAGGACATCAACTGTGGACCAAGGCAGGGAGTAGTCTTCCCATTGGTGGTTAGAAATATGAGCATCTGTACCACATTTCAGCTGCAAACACACATACTCGTCCATGATTTCACCTAAGGAAATGGGCCTGTGTTTCCAGCAAATAAGCACAGGGATGAGCATCCACAGGAAAGGCCCCCCATTACTTTGTGGGCTCCAATCAGTGGACACCTTCATTGGTTGGATTCTCTTCCCTCATGGATTTTTTCCTGTGTCATCTAAAGACAAACCTTCCAATGGCTAGTTTGTTCCCTTGTCTTGCGCTGCACAGAAAAGCTTCCCTTTCATGAAGGGTTTACCTGAGACTCGCTTTCAATTAGAGGCATACCTGGGGGCAAGCCTTGAAGCTGTGGGATAAAACTGAATTCATTGAGGGTGTTTACACCATAAAATTAAAGCTGTATGTTTTTTGATTCATAAGCAGTAATAAATTTTCTTAAAACTTTATCTTTCCTACTGTGCTTTGTGAATTTTCTTGCATGTATTGTTACCTGGTGTAATCTTTTGATTCATTTATTTTTTTTATTTTTGCTTTTTTACCTACTAGTTTTTCTTTTATGAACTTCAGAGGTTACTTTGTGTACAATATTATGCACAATTCAAGTTTATTAATTACTACAACTTTTCAAATGTTTACTCACCCGTGGAACCACCAACCCAGTTGAGATAGAGAGTATTTCCCTCATGCCCCTTTGCAGTCAATAATCCCAACCCATCCACAAACACTGAATACATGCCATCTTTTAAAGGACATCATTTTTATACTTATAATGAGTTTTATAATCTTGATTAGTTCTGCTTAATCATAAAGTATTCTATTTTCATTGTATACCTCTCTTTCTTGTTTCTTTTTTTCAATGATACTTGATAATGAGTTACATAAAACTGCATTTTTTAATGGCCAGCTTTAATCTTAGCACAGGCACATATTCTCTTCCTTACTTTCTAAACCTGGTTAAATAGGTGTCTTCAAATGTTACCAATGGGAAAAAGTGCTCTGATAGATTAATTTAGTTGCTAATGGTTAGGGGAAAAAGGGAAATGGAGTTAAGCCAAGTTCAAAACTGATGCTTCTTCATTGTTGAGTAACAAATTAATGAATGAACAAGAAAGCATTCTGGGACAGGGTCATGGAATTCTCTTCATTTCTATGGTGGAGCCCCACACAAGGCCCATTTGTAAGACATGTTCTAGAGCCAATTATAAGAAATTTCCATTTGAATACCTAAGGTACAGGATAATTTAGGCATCAATGTTAGAAAATTAGGTCCCAAGAATTGTTTATAGCTAAAGTTAGCTTACACCAGAGGATTTAGTAAAGTTTATAAAAGTATAGACAATTTTCCAGCAGTTTCTTTGAAGTTACTATTTTTCACTGACCTTCTGAAAATGTCTTAATCAAAAAATATAAAAAACTCACAGACAAATATGCAAACCACAAACTTTGCAGTGTTTACAAAATTGTTTCTGGTAGAAGATTTTTTCTTTTTCTGTTTCTCTAGAAATAAGAAAGTAACTGACTATCTTGTAGAAAAGCAATGAGTCCTTGTGATGGTTAGTTTCAGGTGTTGAGTGGGCAGGTGATGGTGCCCAATTGTCTGGTCAGGTAAGCACCAGTCTAACCATTACAAGCAAGGATATTTTATACTGGTTGATAAACCAGAGGACTGGTTTATTAAATCATCAGTCAATTGATTGCACCTATGACTGGTTATATCTATGATCACCTAAGGGCATGCCTTTCACAAGTGAAATAATTCTGTCAGTTGGATTTGATCTGATCAGCTGAAGACTTTTAAGGGAGAATGAGAATTTTCACTGCTTCTTCAGCCAGTGAGAATCTCTTGCAGATTTTGTCAAGACACTTCATTGAAGTTGCTAGCTTTTGGGGCTGCCCTATGGATTTTGAACATTTGCATCCCCACAGTTGATTAAGAAACATGTATAAATCTCATATTTACAGATACCTCCTGTTGATTCTGTTTCTTTAGAGAATCCTGACTAAGAAAAGCTTCCTCAGGCTTGAATATAATGAAATTGAGAATGGTAAATATGCAAATCCCAGAAATTGGATGGCTCACCATCCTAACATACCCCCAGGTCAAGAAAAAGCTTGGGGAGTGAGGGAAGCCTCTGTCCTTAAACACATGACTGCCCACATAAAATGAAGCTGGATATCTTTGCAAAGTATTATAAACACTGGTTGCTGCAATTGTCCTGGGATGTCATGCAGAGGCCTCTAATTATAGAAAATCCTTTTTCATGGGGGATTTTGTCTCTCAACAGGATCCTGGAATCCAGGATTGGATGTCCTTCACAGCCTCAAGCCCAGGGGAAACTTGTGGCGCCCAACCAAGGCTGTGCTCCATTTCTGTATTTTCAGTTTTGAGTTGGGTTGTCAGTTCTTTTGACCAGAAATCAGATTCCTCTGTCAGAGCAGCATGGAGCTGGAACAAATATGGCTGGCATGGCAGGGCCTGTCTTCAATATCCACATGAGGGGTGTTAGTCTGGCCAGAAGACTGTGTGCTAATCCTGGATTGTGGGTGTTCCTATAAGGAGAGACACAGAAACACAGGGAGGAGGCCACATGAGGACAGAAGCAAGTATTGGGTGCTGTGTCCATGAGACAATACCTGGGCCATGAGAAGTTTGGAGATCAAGGAAGAACCCTCTTCAGAACCCCAGAAGAGCTCAACCCTACCCACACTGGGATTTTAGATTTCTGGCCTCCAGAACTAGAGAAAGTCCATAGATGTTATTACAGCAGCCTTAAGAAACTCCTATCAGGACTTCCAGACCATCTCCCAGGGACTTCTGTTTCAGAATGTTTTACCTGGATCAGAATCTTCTTTTGACACCAAGATTTACAGGGTTGGTAATTCCCATCAAATCCCCATTCAACTCTTCTGTATGGTCTGTGCTGGAAAGAAATGGGTATTGGAGGATGACAGTGGATTATTGTAAACTTAATTGGGTGGTGACTCCAATTGCCACACCCATTTCAGATGTGCTATCAATGCTTGAGAAATCATCAATCCAAGGTTGATTATATTGGACCACTTCCATCATGAAAGGAGAAGCACTTTGTTCTAACTGAAATAGAAACATTCTCTGGGTATGGGCTTGGCTCCCTTGCAAGCGATGTTTCCACAAAAGCAAAATCCATGGACTTTATGCCTATTCACCATCATGGTATTCTACACAGCATGCTTCTGATTGAGGAAGCCACTGCACAAAAAGTGAAGTGACACCTGCTATCAGCTAGCAGTTTCATCACCTTGGGGAATGTTGTATTGTCTCATGGACACAGCACCCAATACTTGCTTCTGTCCTCATGTGGCCTCCTCCTTGTGTTTCTGTGTCTCTCCTTATAGGAACACCCATAATCCAGGATTAGCACAGTCTTCTGGCCAGACTAACACCCCTCATGCGGATATTGAAGACAGGCCCTGCCATGCCAGCCATATTTGTTCCAGCTCCATGCTGCTCTGACAGAGGAATCTGATTTCTGGTCAAAAGAACTGACCACCCAACTCAAAACTGAAAATACAGAAATGGAGCACAGCCTTGGTTGGGCGCCACAAGTTTCCCCTGGGCTTGAGGCTGTGGAGGACATCCAATCCTGGATTCCAGGATCCTGTTGAGAGACAAAATCCCCCATGAAAAAGGATTTTCTCTAATTAGAGGCCTCTGCATGACATCCCAAGACAATTGCAGCAACCAGTGTTTATAATACTTTGCAAAGATGTCCAGCTTCATTTTATTTGGGCAGTCATGTGTTTAAGGACAGAGGCTTCCCTCACTCCCCAAGCTTTTTCTTGACCTGGGGGTATGTTAGGATGGTGAGCCATCCAATTTCTGGGATTTGCATATTTACCATTCTCAATTTCATTATATTCAAGCCTGAGGAAGCTTTTCTTAGTCAGGAAAAGGACTGAGTATGTCTTTGTGGCTGGCAGATTGGGCACTCAGCAGTGGCCATAGCCAGGTTTGCTTTGGTGAGTGGAAATTCCTGTTGCTGTGCCCAATCATAACCCCCATCCCTACCACCATATCCACTTTGTTCATCAAGTCATTGTGCAATGGCAGAGGTAGCTGGAGAAAGTGGATGACTTGTACCTACAGAATGGGCATATGCTCATGGAATTCTCTGGTTTTACCACGTTCCAAATTATCCAGAGGCAACTGGGCTGATAGAACAGTGGAATGACATTTTGAAAAACCAATTGTGATGCCAACTAGGTGGCAATACTGTGCAAAGATGAGGCAATATTGTCCAGGAGGCTGTGTAGGCTTTGAATCAAGCTGCTCCATGGTGCTATTTTTTCCATATCAAGGATTCATGGGTTCAGGAATCAAGGGGTGGAATTGGGAGTGGCACCAATCACTATCACCCCCAGTAAGCCACTATAAAAATATTTGCTTCCTGTCCCTAAAAATTTAAGCTCTGCTGATGTCATGGTCAGGTTCATGTGTCAACTTGGCCAAGTGGTGGTTGGACAAGTGCTGGCTTGTCTGTTGCAATGAGGACATTTCATAGAATTAAATCATGATCATGTCAGCTGCATCCACAGCTGATTCCATTTGTAATCAGCCAAAGGGGAGTGTTCTTCTGCAATGGATGATGTTTAGTCTAATCACTGAAAGCCTTATAAGGAGGATTCAGAAGAGACAGGCTCTTTCTTTTTCGGCTGGTTTGCCTCTCCTGTGGAGTTTGTCCAGACCCTCCATCGGAATGGTCAGCTACACAGCCTACTCTGCGGAATTTGGACTCTACGTTCCCGTGGTCACATGAGGCACTTTTATAAATTTTATATTTGTCAGTGTTTTCTGTTGATTCTGTTTCTCTAGAGAACCCTAGCTAATACAGCTGGTATACAGGTCTTAGTTCCAAAAGAAGAAGCTCTCCCACCAGGAGATATGACAATGTTTCCATTGAACTGGAAGTTAAGAATATCACCTAGTCAGTTTTGGCTTCTCATGCCTTGCTAGCTTAATTCAAACTGTTTCTGGCGGTCTGTACTAACAGCTAATGAGAAAAAAGCACTTGCCAGATCAATAGCTGCATACAAGGTGCCAGGGGATGTATTGGTTTGCTTAAGCAATCATATCACATCTGGAACATTTGCTGCAATTCGAGAAGCACCTGGATAAGTTTCTGACAATCCACTGTCATCCTTCAAGACCCATCTTTTTCCTGTGCAGGCCAAATAGAACTGTTGCATGTGGATGTGGTGGGAATCACCAACCCTGCATCCTTCAGGTCCTTATGACTGGCACTAATATATGAAATCACTCCATGTATCTGGCAGTTTCTGTTAATATTTTTTTTAGGTAGAGGCAGTTTTAGTGGCTTTCACTTGGCCTTCCCTACCATAATAGCCCTCATTCCATGAGTCAGGAAACCAATGGGGGGATTCTGCCTATTCTTAAGTATGTCCATAAAAACTATGTATTCTGGAACTGTGGAAGTAACAACAGACTGGGTCCAGGGACATGCTAGAACCTCTGTGAGATAAAAATTCATTAATCACAAGTCCTTTTTAAGCCCCTATTCTAACTGGTGAACAAGCAATGTCTTGGGTCTCCTGGAATCAATGTTACTTCTGAACCAGTGACTAATAATCCAGGAAATCTGATCATTTCCTTTTACCCAATGCACAGTCACCCTGGTAAAAGACTATGTTTCTGGGAGGAATGCTAACAGTGTAAATTTTTGGCAGTGTAATAGGTCCTTTACCAAGAGTACCCAGTCTTCTCCTCATTCAAGGGTCTCTGGGTTTGTAAATTATGTCAAGTCTGGGAATTGATAAAGGAGTTGTGACTCTCTGTTTCTGTAATTCAAGTTAGACTTCTGGTCACTTGACCTAGAACTCTTCTGCTTTTATAAATCAAACAAAAATTGAGTAGACTGCCATCTATTTTAATCCCAAGTGCCCCAAGAGCTACTATTCAATGCCATAAGTCTCTGCATGTCAGAACATTTTGACTGCTGCTTTGAGTCTTCTGTTCTTTATGGTGGTCATTCCCACCTTGTCTTTGGTGAGTAACTGTTTTCACATAGTTTCTGCAAACTCTGGATCCAATCATTTCAAATGTGTTTAAGAATTCCTGCTCAGTGACAGCAGTTCCCACTATAATAGGTGAATTACAGAGAAGTGTTACTACAGAGCTCTTCAGGGATGATGGAGCTAGACTCACAAAATTATTCCTCAAAGTGCTGGTATGAGGTGGGTCCTCTGGACATTTCTGGGGAGTGTGATCAGGTCTTCCATAATCAATTAACTCTAACATTCAATCTCTCTAAGCCTTTGGATCCCCTCATCTACATTTTGTTAGGGCAGTTCTGGCATTTTAACCTCAGGTGATGTCAGCCACCTTTTGATACATATTTCAGCTAACCATAGAAACGTACCGCTAATGCCCTTTCTAAGCCATTGAGCTTCAACACTGAAAGTGGAATCTCAGTCTAGGGGGCAATAAATCAGTCTCTTCCAACTTTATATCCATTCCACCATTTTCCCACAACCTTAATACCCATTCCCATATTTTCTCCTGATTTCTGTCTATATAGATAGGAAAACTCATGCAGTTCTTTTGATGTATAGCATAGCTCCATGTTGTTGACATTTTGTACCTCACCCTTAGAAGCCTGTTGGGAGTTTTAGTTATATGCTTGGAAGAAAAGAGGGGTAGTGGGGGGGGTCATTAGAAAAAATTAGAAAATAAAAAATTAGAACTGTCTTTCAAGTCAATTACCTTAAAACATTTCCCTTCAATTTCATCTGGTGAAACAGGAATAATCTCTCCAGACAGAGGAATGATGGCTGTTTCCCCAGAGGAGATGATGACATGTCTAGTAGGCACTAAGAGCAGTTTTGATAGCAGACTCATCAGGGCAGGCTGGAGGTAAGGCAGCTGTTTCATCATGATGGACCATTACAGATTTATGTAGAAAATATTTAGCAAAATCTAGGGTCTATTTCTTTCTTTCTTTCTTTTTTTGTATGCTGTATGGCAGGGATCATATATCATTTATTTTCCATGTGAATATCCCATTATTGCAGCACCATTTGTTCAATTTTTATTTGTTCATGTTTTTTTGTTTTGTTTTTGGGAAATGCATGGGTCAGGAATCAAACCTGGATCTCCCACATGGCAGGCAACAATTCTACCACTGAATTACCCTTGCACCCCAAAATCTAGGATTTCAATATCCCTACTTCCATCATTATCAATCCATGTTACCATCCAACTTTTTAGAATTGTATTCCTTTCTAAGCAATGCCTTCAGTTTAACAGTAGACATCCTGGAGGGTTGTGATTTCAGTTTAAATTTTAAAACTGCTACTTATACAATGAGACAGTAGGTTTACATATCTCAATTCTGCAGCCACAGGATATAAGATTTTCTTTCAGGGCACACGTAGAAATATTTATATATTTCATATGGTGCTCAAGCCTCAAATTTGGAGCCTTCCGCTTATCCCTCTCTTTTATAACTATATCCAGGATATCTAAGAACAACCAGCCAACATCATTAAACCTTTAAACTCTAAAATCTGTGTTAAAGTGTCAAAAACACTGTCACCAGGAGGTTTACCTCATATCAACATACAATTAGCAAAGCCAAATGATGATATTTTGTATATCTCTATTGCCTATTCATGCCATGGATTGTCAGTGCCATCTTGACTATTCTAGAGTGATCAGTGCCTTTGAATCTATTTGAAGTAGAAAACCAAGTGTAAAAGCCTATTTTTAAGTTTCTCTTTCTCAAGAAATACTCCCAGTGCCAAGATGTATTTGTTAGGGTTCTCTAGAGAAATAGAACCAATAGAACATAGCTGTAAATATGAGATATGTAAACTGTCTCACACAACCATGCAGACACAGTCCAAAATCTGTAGGGCAGGCCCCCAGCTGGCACCTCTAATGAAGGTCCTCAAAAAACTCATCAGGAATGTCTGGCTTGCTGAAGGGGAAAGACAAATACTTTCTTCCAAAATCTCCTTAAAAGACTTTGTGTGATTAGATTAAGAGTCAATCCTTGCAGAAGACACTTCCCTTAGCTTACTGGAGATGTAATCAGCCATAGATACAACAAATGTGCTCATGATTTAAGTCCATGAAATGTCCTCACAGAAATAGATAGGTGAATGTTTGCTTGACCAGACAATGAGGCACCATGACTTGCCCAAGTTGATACATGAATCTAACCATCACAATCACTAACACAGACTGTTTTCACGGTATCCATTTAAAGATCTGTAACTTCTAAATATGTCTTCCACAACAGGATTACCCTGAGAAGGCACCTGCACTCAGGTTTTTCATGACAGCCCCTCAGCTGGGCACCCCCACCAGAACATCCTGATCTTTGACTAATTCAGGATTCAGAGGTGCAGAGCTTTGACGTAACATCCCCAGGGCTGGTGTCTAAGGTAAAATATCAACAGCAAACTGGACACCCACAGGCTTCTAGGTCAAAATACATTTTGAGGCCAAGATATTTTCAAGAACAACTAAGCAATGATTCTGCACACTGGAATAATTAAATAGAGGCCCAAATGTTATACAACCTTGAATTCTGGAGGTTATAAGCAGCCAGACTCTGTTCCTTCAGCAGTGGTGATGTTCTGCCCTGTGGCCAGAAAGTGGCACTGTGGGGCCACTCTGTGGTTCCTACACTGGGTCTCTGTAGGGACTTTTCACTTAAAAGGGGCCCTGATTCCCAGTGCCTGCCCATGCAAAAAAAAAAGAAAAGAGAAAAAAAGGAGGGCCCTGACCTGGATGGCTGGGCCATGTTCACTGATGAGGACTCAGCAGCTGTATCCTCTTTGGCCTGGCAGAGTCCCTTGAAGAAGGACCTTTGTGTTGCCTTGAGGTGGTTCATAAGATTGACTCCAGTGTTATTGCTGTATTTCCTGACTGGAATGACTTTATGAATTTGTGTATTTTGAAGAATGTGTAAAACCTTGCTTTCTAAAAGAAAATGTCTGCTGTACCTGCCTAGGTATGCCAAGGCATGCACAGTCCTGCCCATTTAACAAGATGAAGTGTCTGCTTTCCAGATAAAAAATACAGCTAAGAGCCAGAGCTTGCTGCCAGCCCCTGTCTGTTCCCATGGTAACTCTGGCCCTGAAAACTAGAAGAATTGTCTGCTTATAGCACCATCTCTGTCCATCCATGTCTGTACCCATGATAACTGCCACCCTGAAAGCTAGCCTATATAATCTTGAAACAAAGAATATTTGGGGCTCAGACTGGACAGTAGTGCTCAGAGACTGCTGGCGATAAAAAGCGTATCCACTTCTCAAAGTCTCTGGTGCTTTCTTGGGTGGTGTTTGGAGTTTTCTCTACTATAGTCTCAGCAGCTGCTTCCTCCCAGGGCTTTATCAAAGGGCAAACCCAAGCTTCATATCCTCAGTCCATAGGGTGAGCTGAGCTCCAGCCTCAGGGCTCAGGGAGAAGCCTGGTTATGCAATGGATGGAAGCAACTTTGCATGAACAGCCTCTTCTCTGGCAGAGGGTGGGAGAGAAAAGGAGGCCTGTGGCAGCCCAGATCCACTGTGGGGCCCACAAGGCTGTGTCCACCATGGCCTGGAGTCCTCTCTTCATGGTTCTCTCTCAATGCATAGGTAGGAACAAATGTCAAAGACTGAGGCAAATCTTCCTCAGACCTCCAAGCAACTTAACCTAGACTCTGCCTGAGCACCAATGCCTGTGTGTGTTTGCAGGTTCCCTCTCCTAGACAGGACTGACTCAGCCACCCTCCCTCTCTGCATCTCCAGGAACAACAGCCAGAAATGCTGCACCCTGAGCAGTGGTTTCAATGTTGGTGGCTACAACATATATTGGTACCAATAGAAGCCACAGAGTATCCCCTGGTTCTTCCTGTATTACTACTAAGATTCAAGTAAGTAGCTGGGACTTGGGGTTCCCAGTCAAGTCTCTGGATCCAAAGACACTTCCAGTAATGCAGTGTGTTTTCACATCTCAGGGCTCCAGCCTGAGGAAGAGGCTGACTATTACTGTCAGATCAGGCACAGCAGTGCTGCTCATGGTGACACAGGCAGATGGGGAAAGGGTCAAACACCCAGCCCCAACTGTTACTGATCTATGACTTTTGCATTGTTGATATTAAACTGCATTCACTCTCACATTTACAAAATTTCCCCATTCAAAAATTAACTGCCAGATTTTCACCAAAACTTTGTAAAGAATTAAGAAATAATCCTCAAACCAACAGTAACAGTATAGCCAGAATCTGAGAGGAATTTGCTGTCAGACTCCATGTGGCCCTGAAGGTCTTTGGGATCCAAATAGCAGCCTCCGAGGACAAGTCTTGTCCACTCAGCAGGTGGAGACATTTCTTGACTCAGAGACACCAAAGGAGTCCCCACGTATGACACCAAGCCATCCCCATAGGGCCACAGCAGGGACTTCAGCACCAGGCCCTGGCCTCACCATGGTGTTCTGAGAAATGTAAAACTTTTATTAGTTTTAAATTTCCACAATGTTTAACTTAGTTTTATATTTTAGTACTTTTACTTTTCCCAATCCATTTCATTGTCTCTGGCCCATCCCAATTCTGCTTCACTACAGGCTTATCAGAGAATAGATACAGGGTGACACTGGATGCCCCATTATTGAAAAGGCCCCAAAAAGCCTGACTGATGCCAACCCCACAAGCCATTATGCGCTTTCCAGATTCTATTGGAATTCACCCCTTCTGAATATGGATAATTGTTAGAATAGACCAGGAGGCCATTCTGGGGAGGTGACACATCCTTATTGTGTTGGTGAGATCCTTGCTTGGTGGGATTGTCATTGACCATGTGGTGACGTGTCTTCATCAACTTTTACAGAAGCTCAGTATCCATTGGTGTGGTAGCTAACATACTTGGGCAGGATTTATCCCTTAGATTCTCCTTCTGAATAGGGAAGACCTTCTAAGCTCACCACATGTTTCTATCTTCATGGCTGGGACACCCTGGATCTCTTGATCTGAAGCCTGTCACCATGCAGTGCTCTGATTTGGGATTTTTGAGGAGCAATGGGCTCATATGCCATCAAAGTTCTCTGGCATCTAAATGCAACTTGGAACATGCCACTGGCACTACTATCATTCTGAGGATCCCTGTATTTGCAGCATGACAGAGTAAGTGTCCTTGTCAGGAATAGACATATTCCTCCACCCGCACTTATTTACCCTGGACTGAGAAGAGAAAGCCCTAATGGGCTTATTCACCCTGGACTGATGCAAGAAAGCCCTAATGCTGTTCTTGAGCCTGAAGGTAACAAGAGGAATGGGGAAATCCTTTGGAGGTCTCTATATTCCCAAAATTAAAATAGGCCCTCCAAAAAGACATTCTGCATTTTTTTCTTCTGGGTGGTAGAATAGCTTCTTTACTGAAAAATAAAATGCTCCTCATATACTACAAATTATGATTTGTAAATTACAGTTTGTAAGTACCAATGACCCTTTTGACAACATCACAAAGCTGGTTGAATAATAAGAACTCAATGAGATTAGATTGGAATGGGAGTTATGGGGATTACTGTGTTCACCTCTGCATTTTATTCTTCTATGGGGGAATTCCTTGAATCAAAACTTAGTACATTAAGAAAGCCACTGCGGCCAGCAGGGAGAGTGTGTGATGCCATGCAAATGCAGGTGCTGAGTCAGGAAACTGGTAAACAGCTCTGGTGGCTCTCAGGATGTTGGGCCAACTTTTTTTCACTGATGTGTGACTTCCTTTTTACTGGGATGCCTCTTGGGACATCATGAGCACCTAGGTCTCTATTCTCACTCAACTGATTCAGAGGTGGAGCATCTCTTTTTCTTCAATGCAGGTTTTATTTAAATCTGTGTCCCAGAAGACGATAGTATCAGCAAGGTGATAGAATGTATTTGCATAGATTCTGTCTGATCTCAAAATTCATGGCAGGGAAAGAAATGTAGCTTAAGGACAGAGTTCCCAAAATGAAGCTGCCATAGAGACCTCTCGTGTATCTCACCCTATCCTAGAGACTTTCTTCCTCAGTTATTTTCAGAGGCAAATTTGTCAGGAGTTTATGGGAAAGGCACTGAAGAATCACTGGAGCTGCCTTTCTCCTCTGTTTTTTCACAGATGTGCTGTAACCCCAGACCCACCCATCTCTATCTCACTGTCCCAATTTCTAATGTCTGGGACTCAGTCTGCAATTACATGATTGCCATAAGTATCTAGTGCTCCTGTTCAGAATGCCATCATCTTCTGTACTGGAAGCCTAAGCATGATGGGTTTTGTTGATGCTTTCTGGCACCAAAAGCTCCTACCCAGACACCACATTAATGTGACTGATGTTCCCAGATTGCAGCCTATGCAGGAAGTTATTGTTCTATGCCTGGAGGAAGAGCCTCGGAGCTGACACCTGGTCTTGCCCTTGGAGAATGAACCACAATTTTCATTCTGCTCCCTTGCATGGTCCCTTACTCCCCTGTCATAACCTGAGACCAATACCTGCTCAGTGGGAGATTTCTCCTGTCCTTCTGCCACCAGCACATGAGGAGCTGAGGACATTCTGTGCATCTGGGTCTTTAAGAAATTTTTCTCCCTGGTTCTTTTCCAGGATTACACAAAAGCACTGATTTCTCCTGTTACTTGCATTGTCTAATACTTGCAGGACTACATTGAATAATAAAGTACATAGTGGGTGTCTTTGTCTTTTCCTGCTTTTAGTGGAAGTTACCCAGATTTTATATGATGCTAGTTTTAGGAATACGTTTATGTGCATGTGAGTTTGTATCACCACATGTAAAAAGTTTTCATCTATTCCCTATCTTATTAAGTGAATTAGGTAGCAGTTGTTGCCAAATTTTGTTGAAGAGTCTTTCATAATATGTTGAGGCAATTATAGTATTTTTCTCTTGCTCTATTAATATGGTGTATTATATTAAAGTATTTCCCAGTAATGAAACAAACTTGCCTTTCTCAAATAAATCCCATTTGCTTATGTATCAATTTCCCAATAATCTGTTAGTTTCTATTTATTAATAGTTTTTATAACCTTAGTTTCAAGATGATCATAGTACTTCAGGGCTCTCTTCATTCTGAATGCTGTGTGATAACTTCATACTTTGGGGTGCTTTCTATTTCTGGCCATGCCTTCAGGCCACTAATACGTCAGCTGAGAGTTTCAAGATGATCATGCAATTTTCCTGTTTGCAATCTCTTTGTCAGGTGTAGGTATCAGTGTTATACTTGCTTCTAAAGGAAATAGGAAAAGTTACATGTTTCTCAGAGTTTTGGGATACACCATGAAGTAAAGAAATTGGAACCATATCCACTTCAAGGTTAGGTGAAAATATCTTCTGCTGCTTTGATAGAAATTAATCTATGTAAGGTTTTCCTCTTTGATAAATGAAGATAAAGAGAGTCAAGAATATTTTCATAATTAAATATGGATTTTATCTAGGTTTCTTTCTATTTTTTACATTGAGGTGTGAAGTTATCTCAGGGTACTTTTTAAGTTTATAATTTTAGAATGACTATTGGAAAATTACTGTTTCTTATTTTGTCTATTCTTCAGTCTACTTTTGTGCTGAGTAAGTTAGAAAATTGTTCTCTTTCTTAAAATGATGTGTTGATTAGCGACTAGATCTACTATTTATGTGTTCCCTACCTCATTAATTTTTCTTTTATTATGATGGAATTTATTGAATGATGTGTTCTTTCTAATATGAAGTGATTTTCTTTTTTTGGCTGACAGAACTCTAAATTCCTCCTTCTTCTTAATTTTTCCCTTCAGCCTATGGTTTCTAAAGGGCTCCCCTCCCTTCCTTTTAATTCAATTCTTCTCCTTTCAAAGATGTCCTCTTTGTACCTCAAATAAACTTTAATGCTCTACATTGTACTTCAGGGCTCTCTTCATTCTGAATACTGTGTGATAACTTCATACTTTGGGGTGCTTTCTATTTCTGGCCATGCCTTCAGGCCAGTAATAGGTCAGCTGAGAGTTTTCTTCTAATTCTTCCAACAACTTTTCCTTAAACTGACTTGGCTTCCTGCTAAGGCTTCTGGCTTGCAATGGGAATGTGGAAGATGGTTTTCTGGGGTTGGGAAGACTGTTTCTTAACTGGTAGATAACAAGAAATTTGTGCATTATCTGGCATAAATATTCAGAGAGTGATGTTTGTGCCAGTGTCAGTGATTTTTTTCTGGAATTTCTTAACACAAATTGTATATAACCAAAATGATAGTTATTAAGAAAAGTGGGAAGATCCATTTTTCTGTCTGATCAGTAAGTGATATATATCAGTACAAGACTCAAAGGAATTTATTTAATTTTGAAAAGTAACATCATAAATGAATATACAAAATGTTATACGTATATTTATTATCTCAATACTTTCAATACTACTAATAATTTTATTTCCATACAGTAAAATAATATAAATATTCTAAGCATATTAACAAAATAGAAAACTACTAAAATTATTATTACAAGACTGTGTGGTGCATACATCTAAACAATTGCAACATCCCTGGGGAAAAGCAAATGAAATTTGTGGAATTGATTGATTTTATTTTTCTTATATTAGAAAACTACTTACAAAGATGTAGACAGTTCATAGATAATGTTAAAAAGTTATTTTCTGAGAGATTATGTTTTCTCAGTTAAGAACACAGGTGGAGGTGTTTTAATAATTGCAAAGAAATGGGAGTGAATTTGAACTACTTGCAGACAGGGAAGGACACACTAAGGGAAGAGAGGGGAATCTTCATAAATGTAAAGCAAGAGCTGTCTGTGTGGTGTCATGTTTATTTCCAGCTTCATTAAGTTGGATTGGTTCAGATGGAAAGCAAACAATAGGTTATTTACACAGGCCAGGGAGGGATGCAATGAGTAGGAATGAATGACAAGAGGGAAAAAAGCCAGAGTATTTTTAGTGATTGTGATGATTATAATGATGGATCATTATCTTAAGCAGGCTAAGGAAGGAAATGAAGAAATGAAAAGGGCAAGGGAGGGAGAAAATGCCATTCCTTATATATCCACAAATGTTCTTCTTTGATAATATCCCCAGGAGAGGTGCCTTGAAGCACCCTCAGTGTCTGGTGCCCTCAGCCTCCAAATTTCTGTCCAGCATATTATCTTCCACTTCACTCATAGACCCCATCCACACTTCCAGTGACATTCTTCTGACTTCAGTCTACACCCAACCCTTATTTTGGGCAGGATGAGGGTGGTATTCCCACACAACTGTTCCTCCTACTTTTTCATTTGGACCCAGAAGCAAAAGCAAAGGGAGCATAAATATGCTGTGTATATAACATTTAAATGGATAAATCATAGAAGGACTTCCTCAACCTGCCAAGTAGGAAATTAAGCTTTTTTACTTGTCCCTTAAATATTGGGTTTCCTCAGTCCATGACTCTTCTAACTTGACACTAACCCCTCCAGTGACTACACTTGTCAGGTGACTCTCCCCACTGAAAACCGTATTTGACTTGGTCACAGACAGCACTTGCCTGCTATTAGCTTATAGCGACCCTAATGTTGTTTTTCCCCATGATTCCGTATGTGCATTGTATGTTTTCAAAAAGGGAGAAATGAACAAATCTCTAATAAATCTAATAAACTGAGACCAAATGACATCATATCCTTTTTTTGATCATTAAATTCCTGACTGCATTTACTTCTTTCTCCCACCACTTAATTTTTTTGGTCAACGATTTTAAATCTTCTAATTAGTAAACATTTTCAAATTAACTTCCTTTCTTGGTTTTCCTTTCTCACTTTTTCCTTTACACTATACCAGGATCCCTCATGCTCTCTGAAGCCTGCAATGCTTTCTAATACACCTCCCTCCTGATTCCTGCCATGCCCTCTCTCTCCAAGTACTTCCCTGTTTCAAAACCCACTGTGTGAGGAGTCATGCTGACCCCAGTGGCAGCAATGGTGGCCAAGGCACAGTAGCAGGGGACATGCAATCAGGGCCATCTGTGCCACCCTTGCTGCCTCCCTGAGTTTGCAGCCATTGGCAGAGAAGGCTGGGAGGTCAGGGTTCAGTTGCATGCCCCAACCCTGAGCCTACTGTGCAGTGTGCATGCTGGAGAAGGGCACGATGATGCACATAACCCCTCGGTGCCTCCTACCTGCAGCCAGCCAGGCCTGACTCTCCCCTTGCAGTGCCAGAGCCAGTCCTGGGCCAGTCTTGCCTGGGGTCTTCTGGGACCTTCTGTCAGTAAGTGGTGGGGGTTGGGTACAGGACAGGGGCCCAGTGCTGTGTGGCCAAGTCAGAGAGCATGGAAACGGTGGAGTTCAGTGCCTGGAAAGGGCAAGAAAAGTCAGTATGGGCCAGGGAGGAACGGTTTTGATACATTGAGATTGGAAGGAGTGTGGAAGGGCTCCAGATTGACTTGGTGGGGGAGAGCAAAGCTGAGAGCATGGGGGCACTTTTCAGCCAAGGATCTCAAAGCACTTTGCAAGTGCAGGATTCTTCTTTTCAATTTATGAATGAGAAAACTGAGTCCTAAATAGGAGAAATGGTGAAGTGAAGGTGAAATGACCCCTAACTCACATAGGCTCAGACTCGGGACAGTCAAGCCTGCCCAAGGGCCTTGGTTGGAGAGTGGTCCTTGCTAGGAAATAGCAGGACCTGATGGGACCCGGTTCTCAGAAAGAGCTCCCCATGCTCAGGGCTCATGTCCTTGCACAGCTGGAGGACAAAAAGAATGTGCACTCATTATTTCCTTATTACAAGGTCACCTTCCACCCTGCACCTCACATCCTCTTCTGTTTGTGATCAGTAATTTTCCAGCCAGTAAATGTTTTCCCCATCTTCTCTGCAAACAGTTTTTCTTTAATCTGAGTGTGGTATTGGGGATCACTTGCTAACTGTAGGCTGATGAGGTGCTTGGTTAAGATTCAGACCCTGGGTGAGGGTCCCCCTCCCCACTGAGCTCCATGCCAGTAAGCTCTTCCCCTCCCCACCCAGTGTCTGTCAAGGAAATGGAAGGGAGGAGGCTCAGTGCCCAGGCACATGACCCTGTGCTTCTTGAGTCTCCTCTGCCTTATACTCTTTTATCTGTCACCTATTCTTAGGCCTGCGATTCTGGTATCTTTTCCAATTCCTCTGAATATTTCTTGTCCCTTATTTTCTGCTCCTTGTGGTCCACAGAAACATTCTTGCAGTGCATCTGGTGTGGAATGAATCCACTTGGCCAGGAATTCCTCTAGTAGTGGGGACATGGATGCCCTTGAGGATGACTGGTCCAAGGCTGCAGGTGCCAGCAGCTGTGGGGAGAGTGGAGTGGTGTGCTCTGGTGGGGAACCGCAGGCCCTCCCTCCCATGGCCCAAGCAGCTCAACCCCACTGAAGAGGACCAAAGCAGTTTTTTTAACTCTGAAAATATTTGCAGTTCTAAAAGGAGGGTGCCAAAAAACAAAAGAAAGACATTCACTTGTTATCCCCTTCTACCCGCACCTTTCATGAGGACAAGACAGCTACTTGGGATGCTAAGACTGGAAGGCTGTGTGGCAAAGTTTTCCATTTTTCTATGAATGCCAAGTGCCCCAACCCCTGAATGCATTCTTGATTGGCAGCCAAATCCCTCCATCCACAGGTAAACTTGAAAGTCGGGACTTGGGATTTCCCCCTTAGGTAGCCAGCACACCAGGATTTTTCTGTTTTGCCTCTATTCATCTAAGGTATTATCCCTTCCTTGCAGAAAATGGTAACAACTACCACAATGGAAAAACAATATTACAGACATGAATTGGAAAGGTACTCTTCTTATTGTCTTATAATCAAGACAAGATTCTGAAACTCAAAAAGATGAACTTGTAGCTTCCCAACAGCTTTCTAGAGGTTAAAAGCCAGGGCCTTTCTGTGGCAGATGACTTCTTGCTTTTTGTCCCCCTCTGGCTGCATGATGAAGGAAACATTCTGTATTTGTCCTGGATTTCTAAAAGCATAAACTGCATGGGTTGGCAGAAGGTGCAGTGGAAAACATTATTGCTTAGGAATTGAAGTGGAGCCATGGAGGGGAGTGAAGTTTGAAGAAATTGAAGAAATATTTCAAGTGGACAACTCTGCAGGAAGAACTGGGCACCTGAAGCCTCTCAGGACCTATCTGCACCCTGGAATGGGATGTGTCCATGTAGCTGCCACAAACTTGCTTTTTAAGAAGCTGAAAGCAGGATGTGATTTTATGTGTGCAAACTGATTTGAAATGAAATACTTAATAACTCTGAGAGAGGCTTGTGACTTTCTTAGGTGGCAAATCTTTTCTAAGCCTCCACTCTCATCACCTTGCATTCTCCTATCTTTACTTTTTTATTGTAGTAACATATATAACATAAAAATTACCATTTCAACTATTTTCAGACACACAGTTAAGTGGTATTAATTACATTCACAATATTGTGTCATCATCACCACAAGACTCTTTTGTAACTTCAAACAGGAACTGTGGACCCATTAAGCAGTAACTCCCTATCCTCCCCTCTCCCTTTCCCAGTCCCCAGTCACCTCCAACCTACTTCCTATCTCTCTGAATTTGCTTATTCTAGATATTTCATATAAATGGTATCATACAACTCCAGTCTCTTTCTATCCTCAGTCTTGTGGTTGAATGAGGCTGCCTAGGTTTCATTCAGCCACAGGACTGATGATAGAAAGAGACTGGAGTTGTATCTGGCTGTCCTGCCTTCTAGCTGGGCAAGCCATCTGACTTCACATTGTCTCTTTTGTCTTCTGTAAAATGGAGATAATCATAGAACCTACACCTCCCAGAGCTATGGGGATTAAGTGAGATCATCTAAGTAGAGCAGTAAGTGCAGAACTTGACACTCAAAACATGAGATTGTTAATATCAGCAGTGGTCACCAATGCCCTTTAAGCATCATGAGGACAGGGCCATGGTTCTGTTCACTGCTGTTTCCCCAGGTACTAGATCAATGCCTGCTTAGCATCTGAAAATGCTCATAAGTGTTCATTGACTGAGTAAATGATGTTCTTTTTCTTTTTGAAGAGTGAAAAAAAGTGCTGTGCCCTTTCACATCTTTGTCTATCAGCACACAAACTTTCTTGTTCCCATGCATTTCTCTTGAGAACAACACCTACACTCACCCTTCAAAAGTCAGGTTAAGGAATGCCTCTTTTAAGATGCCTTCTTTATAACTCTGATGTGGAGCAGCAAGAAGTAGGAAGAACATACCTATGCCCCAGCTCCCTCCCCATTCCCCATGTGTCTGGCACTAACTTGTCTGCTTCCACAAGTTATACAAATAAAAATCATGTATGTCAGGGAATCCCTCAGGTTAGTAAGGCCCCCTTGGCCTGGGTTGATTCAGAGGGACACTTTATCAACCGGCAACATTCATTCACCAAGTAAGGCAAAACCCTAGACAGAACAAGTTCCCACCTCTGTAACTCCCAGTTCCTGTCTTGGTTACTTCCAAGCTTAGATTAAACCCACCAATGAATTACCACCAACTTACCACTTGGCCCCAGCTTTTTAAAATGGCCTGTCATAACCTGCTACTTCCCCAGGCTTGCCAAAACCCTCAATCCCTCCACTATAAAAGATCTTCCTTTGATGTTCCCAAACAGGCTGGAGTTTAGTCTTCACACCCACTCCATGGAGCCTCTCAATACATTTTCTGCCTGTAAAAAATATATATATGCCTTCCCTAAATTCCCTATGTGAGTTGTTTTCATAGGCTATACTTTACCCTTATAGCAACTTTCCTATTCACTTTTTATTTGTTTAAATTTCTACTCTAAATTACAAGTGTCCCAGAAATGTGGAGCATATTAACACTAGTTACTTCAAGGTTGGTCAGTATCCAATCCAATTGAAGGGGAGAAAAGGACTTCAGTCCATCATTGAAGTTCTCCTTCAAGATGGGCTCTTGGAAACCTGTATGTCCCCTTTACATATTCCCCTTCTTCCTGTCCAGAAAGCAAATGGCATATGGATGATGGTACAGGATCTTAGAGGCATCAATCAAATTGTTCAAGTTAGAAACCATGTGGTCCCTAAACTTTATACTCTCCTTAGGAGGATTTCCTACATCATAAGTGATTCAATGTAGTAAGTCTGAAGGATGTCTTTTGGGCCTGTCCTTTTGACCCAGACAGTAGGAACTTATTCACCTTTGAGTGGTAAAATCCCTTCACTGGAAGGAGGCAACAATATAGGTGGACAGTCCTACCCCAGTGCTTCACAGAGTCCCCCAATGTCTTTGGGAAGGAACTAGAAAAAGTGTTAGAAAGGCTTTTGATCCCATCTGAAAATTACCCTTTTACAATATGTAGATGATCTGATGATATTGGGTAAAGAAAAACATGGGGATGCCCAGACTACAAAGGACCCCTTGAACTTCCTAGGGGATCAAGAACTAAGGGTATCAAAATATAAACTACAGTTTGTGGAAAGGGAAGTTAAATACTGAGACTATCTCATAAGTGAAGCTAAAAAGAAAATAAATCCAGAAATAATTCAGGCCATAGTTGGATTGCCTCTTCCTTGGTCAAAAAGGGAACCAAGGAAATTCTTAGGATTAGTGGGGCACTTTAGGTTTTGGATAGATTCTTATGCTTCTCAAACTAAAGGGTCATACCAAAAACTGTTAGAGAAAGAGCCTGACAAATTAGAATGGAGTGAGGGGGAAGTAGCAGACTTAGAAGGGCTCAAACAGGCACTGTTACAGGCTCCTGTTCTAGCTCTCCCCTCCTTTGAGAAGCCTTTCCATCTACTTATTACAGTAGATAAAAGAACAGCACTAGAGGTACTAATCCAAACTTGGAGAGGCCAAAGGAGACCAGCAGCCTTCCTTTCTAAACTTTTGGACCCTGTCTCCAAAGGATGGCCTGGGTGCATTCAGGCTATTGTGGCAACAGCTCTCCTAGTAGAAGTAGGAAACTAACCTTTGGAGGGACATTAGTTGTCAGCACTTCTCACCAGGTCAGAACTACTTTATTGCAAAAGGCAGGGAGGTGGCTGACTGATTCCCAAATCCTGAAATATGAGGCAATCTTAATGGAGAAGGATGAGTTGGTTTTGACTGTAGACAATAGCTTGAACCCAGCCTCTTTACTTTGGAAAGGTCTTGACCAGAGAGAAGCCCTTGAACAGGACTGTTTGGACTTAATTGAATATCAAATTCAATTCTGGTCTGACCTGGGGAATCTCCCCTTACATTCAGGGGAAAAATTGTTCATAGATGTGTCTTCTGGGATCCTGGAGGGAAAGAGGCACCATGGTTATAAAATTGTGGAAGGACTAACTTAAGAGTAAGGGAAGCCAGTTGACTGCCCAATGATTGGTCAGCTCAAACTTGCGAGTTGCATGCATTAAACCCAGCCATCAAATTATTAGAAGGAAAAGATAGTACAGTCTACACTGACTCTAAGTATGCCTTCAGGGAAGTCCACACCTTTGGAAAAATCTGGGAAGAAAGGGGACTAATTAATAGTAAAGAGAAGGAATTAGTCCATGTGGAATTAATAAAAAAGGTATTAATATATGTACTCTTTCCAAGGGAAATATCAGTGGTACACATAAATGGACACCAGAAAGGCCATACCTTTGAGGAAAAGGAAGCAGGTTGGCAAATAAAAAGGCTAAGGAAGCATTCCTTTGTCTCCTGTTGAAATTAATGGTCTTAAAATCCTTCATTCACAGAGAATTTGAGGTCCCTGTATTCTCTGAGAAGTAAGTAAAAGGACTGAAGCAACTGGGAGCAAGTCCAGAGTCAGAGGAGATGGGTCTTCCTGGATGGCAGGCAGATGTTGAACAAACTGATAATGAGGGAAATATTAGTAGTCTTACATCAGGGAAGTCACTGGGGAGTACAGGCCATATGTGACACTATGGCTTGCTGGCCCAGACTATACTGCTTGAATTTGCTGTCCATCAACACCAGCCTGGCAGTTGGGTCCTCATCAAATCATAGAAGGACTCCAAACTCCAACCATCCTGGCAAGCACCCTATCAAGTTCTGTTAACAATTGAGGCAGATATCCAGATGGCAGAGAAGGCTTGGACCCACTATATCCAAGTGAAAGGACCAGTACCTAAGCCAGATGATAAGTTTGATTACTGGGAAATAACTCCATATATGGACCCTTTAAAAATTACACTGAAGAGACAAGAATTGGGGGATAAAGGGGGTTTTGAGATTTGGGGGGCTTTGGAGTCTGTATTTTAACCTAATCTAATTAATAATGACCCTGGTCAAAGTACAGATGAGGGATCTGAGGCCCAATTTAACAATGAGAATAAATATACTAGTTCAAATTGGGGATGCAATAAGCCCTGTCAAGGTGGTGGTGAGTGTAGCTGAAGGCTTGTAGCCCTGAACTGTGCAGCTTAACATTTGCCAGGTGGGTGGACCATGGAAACTTGACAAGTCCATGACGATTAAGTTGGGAAAATTGGTGCCTGTATCCAGAGCCAGTAAGCAATCATGAATACTCCCCTCAGTCACAGGGGCCTTGCCATCCCTACGTTTTTGTGTAGGGCATTACCCAATATAAAGTTCACAAATATGAACTCCAATCCTCAAAATAAAATACCCTCTTACAAAGAAAATCCTCCACCAAACTGCCGAGATCTCCAGTACAACCCTGCAACCCTGTATTGATGACTATCAAGAAGGCAGACAAAATCAATACCACTACTCAGGGTAAGAAATTCAATTTGGGCTCAAATAGGTGCAACTTCCCAATTGAGTGTATGGAATGTGGATAGAAATTACAGGAGGGGGTCTCTAGGAAATTTCTGGTTGTAGGCCCTCTCCCCAACACCAATAATGCCCTTTTCAACTGGCTCTTCAATAGCACCTAAGGACACTCAGCTAGAGGTTAATTCCCTACTACAAAGTGATCCCAAAGTTGTCAGGGAGGACAGGACAGAGGAATTGGAGCAAACAATAAGGGTAAGGACAGGGTGTAGAGATACAGATGCCTGGGTGGAATGGGTCAAATATACAGTCCAGAGTCTAAACAAAAGCAACAGTTATGCTTATTGCAAAAGGTTGACACACTGTTCTTGTCATGCCCTTCCATGACAATACCAATGGGTATGGAGGAACATGAAAAGGAGTTCAAGTGCATGTACTCCTTTTTCAGAATACTACTCCTGGTGAAAGTTGTAGTGCATTGACCTCTCTTTTCCTTCCAGTCAGGAGCAGAAAAGTCAAGGCCATACTGGCTTCTTGTCTTGGTTCAGGAAATCACTCTGCCTGTCTCTTTAGATGGGAAGAAGGGTTTCCATAACGTTGTGATGATGGTATTGCATACCCAAAATTGGGATGCGACTGAGGATACTGGCAATTTCTCCACTTTCACCACATCATGAGCAGGACTTGGGTGGCATTGTGGAAAGGACATTCTCTGACCAGTTTTACACAAGAAATGGAAGGGACCTGTGCTCTGGTCCAATTGACAATCCCATTCACCCTGGCATTTGAAAAGGAGGAGAATCAAGTTGATTTAGAAAGTATAGGGGTGCCAACAGAAATTCCAGATGCATTTACAAGGTCTAAGGACTTTATCTGAAGAATTGGTAAAAAAAAAAATTCAGTCATTAATGACCCCCTCATGAGATGCTTAGAAAACTGATTTGGGGAATGGAAAATGGTGGCACTGTCCATGCTAACTTCTTTATCCATTATAGCTGGGTTACTCACAATGCTTAGGTTCTGCATTATCCATGTGCCCAAGGGTTAGTTCAGATAGTCATCAAGAACCTCCTGAAAGAGGAAGATCCCTATGATGAAGAGTATGAAAAGAATCTTATCAGGTTTGAAGAAGAGACTAAAACATGAAAACTAAAGGTTGAAAAGAAAGAGAGGAGATTTACAAGAATTGAACTTTAAGTTGAGCTTTCACAAAGGTGATGCAAGCAGGGAAAAGGGAGGGCCTCTGACACAAGTCTAGAACTAGGACCAAATCCTTAATGACCAGAGTCATTGAAAATTTAAAACACAATCAAAGAGGGAACCTTCAGCAGGAAGTTTAAATTAGTTAAATTTCCCTGGATAGGCTGTAACCTCTGGAATATCCAATCAGTGGAGAAACAGGGGAGGGTCTGCAGGCCTCGTACATGTATTCTATTCTTGGTATTCTATTGTTTGGCATGCCAGCCACCATTTTGTGCTTGGCTAGGCACATGTTCTTGCAAGAACATGAATAAATTCTTTTCTCATCCACAAAATCAGATGAGTATTTGTTCTCCTGAAGGTACGACATTCTTTCTAATAGTCTCCAAAATTGACCTGAGCACTGAATGGCACCCTCTGAGCCCCTGTCCCATAAGGTCAGCCAGGCTGGTTTTTATACCACAGTATAACAAGATACCACACAATCTCAGTCATTTCTCAGAAGGAAAGCCATAACATTTGTTTCTAATACATGATAATAATCACATTCCAAACATAATAACAAATCACCAGCCAAGAATGACTATTAAGCTTAATAGACTGATTAGCAAGAGAGGGGCATCTGCAAACCACATGGGTAAGTGGGATACTTTAAATTACATTTGCTCTCCTACCATTTTGGTTTTGTGCAATGATTTGTTACACATATGGAGTACAATTCCAATTCATGATGCCCAATAGTGAAATGTCAAGCTTCAACATTTCACAAATTCAAATAAATTAAATTTTTATGTATCACCCTTCTAATTATTTTCCAAGCCATCTGCTCCTATACCATGACTTCTCCATACAGTAGGGTAATTAAAGGGCACTGGTTCCTGAGATCTAACATTGTAGGTTTCCATTGTTTTTTTCATCTCTCCCATTGTGACTTTTATTCCCATAAGTTCTGTGATATATTTTTTTAAACTTTCAGTTTTTTTCTTCTTGTTCATCCCTTGCCTTCTTTATATCCTCCCTCAATTTGTTGATTTGATTTTTGATGAGATTTTCCATGTCTGTTCAAACATCCTGAATTAATTGTTTCAACTCCTGTATCATTTGAATTGTTGGCTTACTCCTTTGACTGGGCCATTTCTTCAAGTTTCTTAGTATGATTCATTATTTTTTGCTGACATGTAGGCATTTAATTTCCTTAATTAGTTCATTCAAGAGATTGTTTTCACTCTTTTACCTAGGATTTTCTTGCTGGATGGCTTTGCTCTCTATCTGTTCTTTGACATTCAGTTCAGTTTAATCTAGACCTCTAGCATAGGTTTTGATTAATGGATCAGAATTTTTCAATTCTTGTTTCTTTCTTGCACTGCCTGTATGATGCCTTTTTTTTTCCTTAGGAGGGTCTACCTAGGTATTATAGACCCCAGATTTTCCAAGATCAGACTGGCCTCCTCTCAGGATGAAAGAGTCATCTGCATCAGCTTTCCCTGAAGGTGAGGCCCAGGAGGTTGACAGAGTTTCCTGTGAAGCCTTGAGATTCTATGTTTCTCTTATCCTCCCCAGTATGCAGCACTTGTCTGCCTGTTGGTCCCACCAGCATAAAGTGAAACAGTACCTTTAACTTCAGCAGACTCTACCTGCTTGGAGCATGGTTGAGACAGAGGAGAGGTTGTAGGTGGGCTTTAATAGCTTCGGTTTTCCAGTCCCTGAGGTCTGAATTCCTTGAGGGAGGAATTCCACCTTAGCTGGGACCCACCCCTCTCCTGGGGAAGGCACAGCCCCCAGTAAATTACTTTCTTTCACCTGAACAGCCTCTTTGTCTCTCAGACAAGCTTAATTTTGCCTTTGCCTCGGGCAGTTGGTGCCTGAGAGCAGTTAAGCCATAGAAACAAAGAAAGATTGGGTTTGTTAATCAACAGCTTATGTTGGTACATTGTTCTACATATCTTCAGATTCTATGCACCCCATCTCTTTTTTTTAGATCCAGACCTTTTCAAGTATTTTGTGCTGTCCAATCCAAAAAAAAAAAAACAAACTTTTTTTTGTCTGTCAGCCCTGCCTCCTCTGTGCTGGGGCAAAAACTAGTAACTTTAGCTTTTATTTGAGGTTTAGCTGAGCTGGGGGCCTATTTTTATTATTCAGAATTTGTTAATTTCACAATTGGAGTTTGGTTGAGCTCAGCTCCTTTTCTTTCCCCTCTGGGAAGCAGCCTGTTGGGGAGGGGCACTGGCCTCCACAGCTTGGCAGACTCATGGTTTGAGGCGGAATTGCAGCTGGTCCAGCTTGTCCCAACTGGACACACCAGTGTCCCATCACTGATGTGGCCCCAGCAGTTGTTCTGTACTGTTTTTGGCTATTTACTAGCTTCTCTGGAGAATGCACTAAATTCCACACCTCTCTAAGCCACCATCTTGTCATCAGATTCTCCAATCTCTCAGTACTGGTTCCTGAAAAGTCAAAGCAAGTGGGGTAGGAAGACCTAACTGTAGGCTTTCTGTTGAAGCCTAGAATTCTCTTTCTAAGATCACCCTGTGAAAAATAGTTTAGAAACTACAAACTAGTCACTTCAGCCAAATTCTTTAATACAAGCACAACCTCCAAATGAACAGTGCAATTGTCAAGACCTCTTTCTAAAGCATTAGTTAAGATTCAGATAAAAGTGTCCCATAGCTCACTTATGTTAGGCATAGAGTCATTAAGGATTCTATATGGGATAGCTAGTCAAAACTGAAGAGGTTAATGGAGGGAGAAAGCAGGTAGGAGCCAGTGAAATCTGAAAGCAAAAAGAAAGGTAATGGCTCCAGCTCTCTTTCTGAGAGCCTGTTGTTTTAAAGGAAAAAACCACACTGGGAGGGGAGAGTTATCAGCAGGGACAGGTTTTGACTGCATGTATATTTATCATCTTCTGATGGGTGTGGTGCCTTCTGATTGGTGCAGCACTGGCATGCCTGGGGATCTTGCTGTGACATCTGATTTGACAAAAGAATATAAGGGAAAGAAGCTGAGGCCCCTCCAGTCACAGAGTCCATTTTACATGCAAAGTTCTTTTTCTGAGACCTGACAACTTCCTCCATGATTTGCATTCAGAGCTCCCAAGGACCCTCTCTGTTGTGACTTATTCACATTCACAAACAGTTTCCAAGTGCCTGGAGACAAAATCCACCTGTTTCAAGCCAGGTCCCAGTAATGAAGCCATTCTATGCTAGAAGTAAAAGTGCACCCTAAATCCTAGCAGGGCAAGTGAGGTGGGTTCTCAGCATGCCAATCACCAGAATAAGTCTAATAATACCAGTGCCTTCATTTGCCAGTGAGGTTGAAGCACACATCAGAGGGCAGGACTGGGAGCCCTGCTCAGGAAGATCACAGCTTTCTCACTGAAAAAAAAAACTGTGTAAAGCCTTGGGGAGCCCTCAGAGCTAAACAGAACAAAACTCCATATCCTATTTCTTCTTTGAACTCCCTCTTGAGTTTACTCTTTATCTTTTGACATTTAATATCACCACCAGTTCAGCTGACCCAGATACCCAATCAAGCTCTGGCTTCAAGATGTTTGACCAAAAACAAAATAAGGTCCACCTGCCACACACACACCCCAATATGTTGGACAAACCCTCCTCTGATCAACAGGAGTAAAGCCAAGTTATTTTTCACATCTATAAATATAATTGTTTGCCATCCCCAGGAACCCAAAGTCACTTCTATTCTTGTAAGTGATCTGCCTTCCTTGCTGCAGCAAAACTTTGATGTCCCAAATAAAATGCTGTAGTCTGTAAACCTGGCTCCAATCTGTCTTTCACAATACTTCCTCACCATTTCCAGGTTCCAAGCCAGAGAAAAGCAATGCATGGGAAAACTAGATGCCTGAGGGCTGCTCCTTGTGAAACCTTGAAATAGCTGCAGCTTTGAAAATCCAGCAGACTGTTTCTTCTGAGATGTGCTGGTAAAGACCTGTGGTATCTGCTGTTGGGAGAAGAGAGAAGTTGGGGTTCATGGAATTGCTTAATTTGCAAGTCAGAGAGAAAGTATTAACTTATATAATGGATGCTGGGACAAACATACTCAGTACAAAATTGAACAGCCACCAACAGCTGTGGAGTAAATCCTCAGACTTCCTGGAGGCAGCAATTCCATGAGAACCTGGGTATGTTTGCCAAATGAGTGCCATGCTGGCCAATCGAAGGGACAAGCCTCCCAGCTGGCATTCCCTGGCAATGTGAAAGACACTGTGATGTGTCTGCTTGCAATTGATCAAAAGGCAGCATTATGAATATGGCAGCTGCATTTCACAGACTCATAGGTTGCCTTTCACCATTATGTCATGATCAGCTCATCTAAAAGATGTATATAGGATTTGTTACTGTTCAGGGACTGCACATGGGAAATGAGAGCATGAGCCATTTTTTTGCATCTCAGGTATCACCATTTCCCACTTGAACACAGCCAAAGCTTTGTAAGCAGTCTCCTGATCCACCTTCACCTCACCCAAGCTATTCATCATACAGCAGCCAAGGAAATGTCTCATCAGTGTAAATCTCATCATAACACATGTAACCAAAAATGGCTTTCCATTGCTCTTAAGCTGTGGCTGGAGTTTCTGACCCCATCCTACAACCCAGCATAAGAGCATCTGCCCACCCTCCAACCTCAGCTCCCATAGCTCTTTCCCTATCCCAACCCTCCAGTTCTCTATTGCTCTCACCCACCAATTCCCCCCACCACCAAGCTTTTACATAGGTAGCCCAGTGCCCTGACCACATTGTATCTCCCTAACACACACTTTCAGAGCAGTGTTTACTTTAATTGGTGTGATTATATGAAGACATTTGTAACCCCCAAGACATGGTTTTGGAGGCAAAATTTTTAAATTCACTGCTACATATTTGGAGCTTATCTTTTCACCTGACTTTCAGAGGATGATAGCGCAACTGCTGAATTAAAGGATAGATAAATAATACATTTCAGGTTCATAGAGAAAAAATGCCTAATTTAATTTTCATAAAAAAACAGAATTTTCCAATTTTACAAAGAAAAATGAAGTGCAGAAAAGGTAATCATTCAAGATTCCACAGTCATGAAAGCTCCATAAATGTCAATTATGTCCAGGGGACTGAAAGGACTTTTCACATCTATATTCTTACTAATTTTCTATGCACTTATTCTACTGATTCCAAAAGAAAGGAGTAACAAGTTTTTAAAGAGTTCCCAAGAAATTATCTGTTTTTTCTCTTAACTTGATCCATTTTTATTTAATGCATTTTGAAGCTCTGTTGTTAGAAGCACACACAGTGGTTATTGTTATGTCTTCTGGGTGAAATGAGCCTTTCATCCTAAAGTAATGATCTTCTATATCCCCAGTAATTTTTGATTTTCTGAAGTCAACTTTACTTGATATTAATAAAGTTACTCCAGCTTTCTTTCCATGTGTGTTTCCCTGCAATTTCTTCTTCCATCCTTTAATTTTGGTCTATGCATAGCCTTATTTTAAAATGGTTTCTTATAGACAATGTATAATTGAGTCTGTTTTTGTGATTTACCTTACAATCTCCATGCTTTGGTTAGCATGTTAAGCCTTTTTACATTTTATTTAAGCATTTATAAGGTTAGATGTAGACTTACATTTCACTATTTTTTAGGTTCATCCCCTTTTATTTATGTTTTATAGTAAATGTATATTTAAGAAAGTCAACAATAATTATCACACAAGCATCTGGAATGACCAGAAGTCAGCTGTCTCTGTTGGGCTTGGTGAGCTTCTCTTTTCCATTTCTCTTGCTCTCCCATGGGCCCATCAGTCTAGACACTCCTTGTTCTTCTTTTGGAAGATGCAGAGGTTTAAGAAAGCAAGTGGAAACATATAAAGAATGATGAAATCTAGGCTTTCAGAATTGACAAAACAACACTTCTGTCTCTGTTGGCCAAAGCAAAAACTGGAACGGAACCCAAAATTAAGGGGCTTCAGAGAAGACACTGTGTCACCTGATGAAGGAAACAACAAAGCCATTGACTGAAGCTCTGTAACCATAGACAGATGGTCTGGACACTGTACTGATGTCCAACTACACCTGCCAAATGCATAGAAAGGGACATCTGTTAAAAGTGTGTTAAGTAAAATAAAATGACCACCTGCCTTGGGTGTTGCCTGGAGACACCCCTTTCCAAGGAAGGATCTTCCAGAAGAAATCAACAATTGGCCTGCAGGAGCTTTCTAAGGAAATGGAGAAAAAGGAGCACGCCCTACAAAATTGCAGATAAGCAATGCCTGGTGATAAGCCAGTTTCAATCCAATAGAGTTGATCAGAATGGACAAGGATTCTATACTAATCATTGTATATCTGCTCTGTTCTTGTAAACCATCCCCCAGACCATATAAACCAGAAACTTAACATCAGCCAATCAGAACATTTCATTGCTTGCTTCCAAGTTTGTCCTTTATAAGCTCCCCCTTTCTGCTCCTAGAAGGAGCTCCTTAGTACACTTCTTTTGCTGCCTGATTCACAAATCATTTGTTGCCCAAATAAACTTTAACAATATTCTTAAATGCTTCAATTTATCTTTGACAAGAGGTAAATCTTATTGTGCACCCAAGCACAGCATCTGGGATACAGTAAGTGAGTAATTTATGACCATTGCTATTTTCCTCATTATTTTAACTACTTAAAGTCACCAATGTTAAATAGAGACTAAAGAGTATTATCTCCCAATTCTTTTTTTGGGAGGGGGGGTGATGTTAAGAAGATATTAGTGTTTATTGCTCCTTCTATTCCAGGAAAATAGTTCAACTGAAATATCTCTAGCTTTGCTCTCCAATGTCTCAGCCACCAACAATATGTGACAATTTAAATTTTAATTAAATGAAAGAAAATCAAATAAAACTCAGTTCTTAGTCACACTAACCTCATTTCAAACACTCGGAAAAGATGTGTAGTTCATGGCTATCATTCCAAATGGCACAGTTTTAGAACAGTGTAGTATCATTGATTAAGTGTTCTCAACATCTCTGCTATAACTTGGGGTATAAAAGTCATGGTAAAATTCAGAGATGACTTTTTAAGATGGTATCAATTGGAAATGTAATATTGTCAAATATTCTGCACACTTTAGTTATATTACAGAGCATTTGAGTTAATATTTGCGGAGAGGAAATCATAACAAAAGGCTAAAATAAGAAAAATATTATGATGGGTAGTGTAAAAAATGAAAGGCATGTCATTTTTAAAATAGAAATTATGTAGAAAGCTATATTACAATGAAAATCTTGTCTGGTCTTTGTCCCCAGTTCCTAGGGAAGCACCATCTGAATCTTTGGAATTTCCTATGGTAGGTGTTCTAGTTTGCTAGCTGCCAGAATGCAATACACCAGAAATGGAATGGCTTTTAAAAACGGGAGTTTAATAAGTTGCTAGTTTACAGTTCTAAGGCAAAGAAAATGTCCCAATTACAGCAAGTCTATAGAAATGTCCAATCAAAGACATACAGGGAAAGATACCTTGGTTCAAGAAGGCCGGTAAAGTTCAGAGTTTCTCTCACAAGGGAGAAGGCACATGATGAACACAGTCACAGTTTCTCTCTCAGCTGGAAGGGCACGTGGTGAACATAACATCGTCTGCTAGCTTTCTCTCCTGGCTTCCTGTTTCATGAAACTCTCCAGGAGACATTTTCCTTCTTCATCTCCAAAGTGCTGGATAGTGGACTCTCTGCTTCATGGTGCTGCAGCATTCTCTGCTCTCTCTGAATCTCTTTCATTCTCCAAAATGTTTCCACTTTTATAGGACTCCAGAAATTATCAAGACCCACCCAAGTGGGTGGAGACATTCATCACCTAATCCATCTTAACAACCACTCTTGATTAAATCATATCTCCATGGAGATTATCTAATTACAGTTTCAAATTTATGGTATTGAATAGGGATTAGAAGAAACAGCTGCCTTTACAAAATGGGATTAGGATTAAAACATGGCTTTTCTAGGGGACCTACATCATTCCAAACCAGCACAGTAGGAAAGTCTTTTGACATTCATGGTGGATTCAGGACACACCTGAGAGTTCATGTGCTAATGTATACCAAGGTGGGGCCAGCTTTCCCTGTAGTCTTAGGGTGAAGCCAGCCATACCAGGAAGACCAATCAGGTGCTAAGGTGTGGGGCTTCGTGGCCACTCATGTTAGCGCACCTCCTGAGTTCACACATATGGATGTTGATTCCATCAATGGTGCTCAAGTGATGAGACCTCCATGTAAAATCAAAATCCTGGAAGCTTGTATCATGCCCTGCTTGATTATGCACATCCCAGTGCTGGATGAGTGATGTGTCCTATGACCTCAGTGGAGAGGACATGGAACCCTGTATCTGAGACCCTCTCAGTCCTCACTATGTGCTTCTTTTCCTTTGGCTTCTTCTAATTTGCATTATTTTCTATATTAAAGCTATAATCCTAAGTATGGTGCTTTCAGCAACATCTGTAAGTTGTTCTAGTGAATTATTGACCTGTAGTGGGTGGTGGGAGCCCCCAAATTTGTAGCTAGTTGGTGAGAAGGACAATCACTAGAGAACACCTTGCCCTTTTGGGGTCTGGCCTGAGTGGGAATTAGGATGACTGAGTGATGGCAGTCTTTGCAGCTGGTGCCAGAAGCTGTTATTGGAAGTTGTAAAGGGGATTTTGCTAACCTATACAATAGCTTAATACTGAGGCTGAATACCATTTAGAACACCTTTATTTTAGTAACTGCTACTACTTAGAGCTTACATTTCTCACTTTAAGATTTTTTAATTTTTAAATTTAGATTTTTAAGAAAAGAATCTGAAAATTTGATGTCACATATCTTGTTGAGACTTGAGGGAAGTGTTGAGGAACAGTTTACATGGGATATCATAAAATGCAAACTTCTTCATCACAGGCCATTGTCATTGTGGGTTAATTGAAACTTACTACATATGTAGTGATGAGATATTTTCAGGAGAGGATGCCAGGACACTTAGAATTACTCAGGAAACCTTACCCTAACTCTGATTTAATACCAGCTCTATTAGAAACGAATGCTCATCTTCCCAGTGCAAATGATAATTTGTCTTAATGGACTGCACGTGCCTCCCATTGTGTTGGACGTCAAACCTGATTTCATATCCTTATTTTTTAAAATACTATATCATCTATTTTTCACTTAGAGGAGGCTGAATGAATTATACAAAATTTAACTGAGCCAACCAGATAGCAAAGCAATGCAATTATTGATTTATGATACATATTCTCTCCAAATTACTTAACCTGCTCCCCTGCCTTATAAGAGAGAATTTGGCAGAATTCTTTAGCAAAGGGAGTTACCTCTTTACTTCACCTGATTTTTCTTTCCCAGTAAAACATATACATTTTTTATAAGGCCTTAATTATATTTATTTTTTGGAATAAAATGTGTCTTTGGGAGATTTAAGTTTGTTCAGTTTCAGTTAATACTGTACAGTAAATGAGATATTTGGTAACATTTCAACATAATTAACTTAGTATCTGGATTTTAAATTGCTTCTTTTTAAAGTGTACATATGATTGTAGGTATGAATAATAGTTTTAATGTTTGCCTAAAAGCTATTACCTTAATGAAAAGAAAACCCAATCAGAAGTAGTATGAGTAAAACATGGAATTTATTTGTAGTATGCTGGACTTACTTATGAAATCCAAAGTTATAATAAGAAGACTAAAATTCAGCATATTTCCAGAGACCCAAGGGGAAGGAATTCTTGGACTTGAGTCTAAGGTTAATCCTTCATTACAGACCATCTGTGTCTATTCAGATTCTTGAGTGAGAGCATGATTGACAGTTTTCTTTTCCCAGAGGCCCCTTTGATTAAAATTTAAAAATATAATTAAAGCATACTTCCTTTAATTTGCTTAAATAGAAAAGCTGTTTCTCTGTGAAATAGATCAGCTAAAATGCACACCAAATTGTTCTGAAGAGTAGAAAGCATTAAATATGCAGAAGTTTCCTTAATATTCCTTTGGTGACTAGTACCCATTAGGACCTACATAAATGTCTGTTGACTTAATATATAATGAAGGCACTGTACTTTAGAGTGGAAAAGATAACATTGAACAATTACAAATAATTCAAATTTAGCAGGATTCTTTCAGTTGCAAGTGGAGAAAATCCAAATTAGAATTCTTTTAATACAAATATTGTCTCATGTAATGAAAATTTCTAAGGTGGATAGAGTTGGAATCTGGACTTGAATAATGTCATTCCATCTCTATCTGTCTGCCTCTGTGGTGGTCCTTAGCTCCTCTAAACCCATATTGTCTTTTTCATAGCAATCCCAGAAGAAATATTTCCTCCCAGAAAACAGCAATAGCCCCTCCAATAGAGCATCACTGCATTGGATTGAGTCACCTACTCATGCTTGATTTAAACATTGTAGCCAGGGCATTAAAAACAAGTGGCCAGGCCTAGACCAGATGAGCAGTCTGTGGCCAGGGATAAACTAGGTTACATTTGAAATCCTCAGAGGTGAAGAGAAAGTTGGTTCCTCAGAAAGAAGGGAGGGTATCCCCAGTTTCTTCTTGGAAAAGGTGAGAACTGGAAAGGGCATGACTCCTGCACTGCAATGATGAAAACTCAGGCAAACTACAAGTTACCAACTTTCCTAAAATGCACCAGAACACTGAGGTCACAGGGCAAACAACTGGGCACAAATCTAAATAGCAGCAGGTACATGTACTAGAGACAAAATGTGAGCCATGGCTTTGCTGGGGTAGTTGCTACTGGACACAGTAAGGAGAGTACAGCTTGGGGGATTGACACATTGATGGAGACCAAGAAGGTATTGGCAAGAGGGTAGAGCCACTGGTGACCCCAGAAACTGGGGGAGTCTGCATTCACAAAAAAGACTGCAGAGAGTTTTCAGAAATCCTCCCTTAAGATACAAGCCTGGGACGGTGTGTTTAAAACATTTATAAAAGTAAAAGTAAAATATAAAAAGGCATTCATGCCATTTATAAAACAATGGCATAAAGAATGGCAGGAAAGAACTGGGAGTATGCTCTTATAAGAGAATTATCCCACACCTGGAGGGGATAATAATCTGGGGCAGTAAACTATGGTTAATTATACATACATATTATAAAATCTAGTGTGACTATTAAAATTTTTAAAGGAATGTAATTCATAATTCAATAGAGAAAATAAAAAGGAATAAAAATACTCAGTGACAATGGGAGAGGCTGGAAAAATGGATAGATTGTTAAAGCTAACAAGCTAATAGATTTTTTTTTTTTTGTTAAGGGC